>JALPQI010005615.1:0-64457 GCA_025490895.1 Thaumatotibia leucotreta
ATCGCTTTCCTGTACCTATATTATTTTTCTTTTATTTGTTTCGAATAAAATTGTATTTTTATGAAAACATCCCGTATAAATTAAATCCTATTAGAAAGACTCCATAGCATTAAAATTTCACATTATTGCAATACTCAGATTGATTTGTACGTCTTCGAACAATAATGACCACTGGATGGTACAGTTGGCTCTAAAAATATATTTAAGATCCTTGTGCTAATACGTTCTTAAGGGTGCGGCTCCACCGACCCGGAGCTGAGCGGAGCTGTGGGAGCTCAGCCAATGAGACCGCATCACAGTGTTCCGAATTCGAATTTGAAGAATGTAATTGGTCAATTTTGCACTACTCCGCTCCGCTCCCCGTCAGTTGAGCCGCACTCTTGATGTATATGTCGTAGGATGATTTGATACTTCGAATCTTTGCGAAAATCCTAGGTTGATACTTCGAATCTTCGCGAAAATCCTAGGGGTTTTGCAAACTAATCTAACCTAAGCTAAAATATAACCCATCACCCAGGTACCTTGGAGTGACTCTTGACCGCAGTCTAACCTACGCGCCTCACATGAGCAATCTCGGGAAAAAGTTGCAAACTCGGAACAATATATTGCACAAACTAGCTGGTACCTCATGGGGAGCTAAAGCTGATGTTCTCCGTACTAGTGCTCTGAGCTTGGTTTACTCGACGGCAGAATACTGCGCACCTGTTTGGCTCAATAGTGCGCACGTGCACCGAGTAGACGTCCAGTTGAATCAAACTATGCGATGTATTTCTGGCACCATCAGGAGCACCCCGGTGCAATGGCTTCCGATGCTTAGTCATATTCCTCCCCCTCGCTTAAGAAGGCAACAAGCATTAATACACGAGGCACGGAAAATCATGACCCGTTGCGATTTGCCTGCACATGCTGAGTTTGTTAATCCACCGCCAAAACGTTGAAATCTCGACATCCTCCATATCACACAGCACACAATCTCATGAACAACAATTTCAACGTAACTTCGATGTGGGAAAAGGATTGGAAAGATAATCTTCCTGAAAGCATGAGTGTCACAATAAACCCTACAATTAAACCTCCCGGCTGGTTGCTACCTAGAAAAGAATGGTGCCAGCTGAATAGGCTAAGAACGGGACATGGACGCTCGCGTGCTTTCCTACACAAGTGCGGGTGGGTGGAGTCCCCGAGGTGCGAGTGTGGCGCTGCAGAGCAGGACGTCGCGCATATCATACGGGACTGCATACTACATAAATATGACGGTGATCCAGCAGACTTGTTTACCCTTGACAACGACGTAATCCAGTGGATAAAAAATCTAAATGTTACATTATAATAAACGACTGTACTGAAACTTTAAATGTCATACGAATAAAAATAAATAAACCTAAGCTAACATATTATCCGCGTTTTCGCAAAACCCCTAGAATTTTCGCGAAGATTCGAAGTATCAAATCATCCTACGACATAAATACATATTTTAAAACGTGACAATATTGGTAACCGATAAATTTAATATCAATTTGCAATAAGTTAGCTTATTTGTCCGATTCGGCTGTCAAAGAAACATGTGACGCAAGTTAATAAATCGTTATTGGAAACTTAATTAATTTGCTCTATTTTAATAATATATATTGAGGTTGTTTATCCCTGAAAACGTTAGTTAAAATAGCATAGTGAAACAGAGACCGACGAACGAAGTGTTGCCTCCTTGTCACACTTACGTATGAATTCACAGGTGCGAGAAAGGCAACACGTGCGGTAGGGCCTCAGGCCAGCTACCGCAAACACCGAACTTCGCAAATTTCGAGGATTTTTCTCTGTCACTCTAATGACGTCTTCGTTGGAGTGACAGAGACAAATCCTCGAAATCACCCCCCTGATTCATAAACGTCTGCTAACTTAACATGCCGCTAATAATTGTTTGTCCCTTTTGCTCTTATGGACACATTGTTAAGACCGCAAGGGACAAACAATTATTAGCGGCTTGTTAAGTTATCAAACTTTTATGAATAAGGGGGATTTACAAAAGTAATCAGAATCAGATTACTTTTGGCCAACTCTACCAGAAATGCCTTGAAGACAAAATTAAATAGATAATAAAGATTTAAGTATACATAGGTTTGGGCCAGAGAAAATGGCTTTGTTTTATGCTACGAGTATGTAGTAATGCTGTCAAATAAACAATAAAAAAACACGTACCAGCTAGCTTTAGTATGAATATCTTTATTGATACCTTGAACCTACTTAAAATATTTCTTTCACGTCAAACAAAAATCTAAATTAAACAAAACAGCTTAATATCATTCATATCAAATAAGTAAAAATAGAAGCACGAACATAATATCTCTAATAAAAAGCTGTTTTATTTATATCAAGTATTCAAATTAAACAAATGATAATGAAATTCCGTTTGAAATTCACTGAATAATTCAGTACTTGTCCAATTTTATCATTCACATGCCAATAAACTCGTTAAATTACACCCGAAGTATAAATGAATTACACAGAGTTCCAAATCATTGTATCCGAAAAATTGGTTAAAGCCCCTGGAGCAAACACAGACAAACAGACGGTCTTTGTATAAGCCATAAGGTGTAGTGGTGACGGTAGTAAGAACAATAAAAATATATTTGTCATTACCCCAACTTCTACCGTATTTGTGACAAATAATTACACAAATGGAGCATTCCATAAAAACGTCACGTACGGACACAGTCATTTTAACACTTTTGAGAAATTAAATGAGGTAACCGAGTATGGCCATAATAATTATAATATAAAGGCTTTAAGGTTGACAGTGTTTCTTAGCAGTCAACATATTTTATTAGGCTACCATAATACGTGTACATACCGTCACGTACGGACAAAAAGTAGACGTTTTCATGGAATGCTCCAAATAATGTCTTCGCCAGGATTTGAACTGGAGGTACCGAACCTCCAGCTTTGTAGGCAGACTGCATTGACTAAAGGAGGGTTTTGTGAACCAAAGGAACGCTCCCGGCTCTAAATAGTGAATAACTTCAGCCTTGATAGGAATGACATAAAAGAACCCATTTGCAGCCAATCTCCATGATAAAGGCATTGATTATAATGCTGATTCGTTCATTTCGCTCGTTCCTAGGTACTTAGCTGAAATGGAAATTGCAGGCAGATATCTAATAAAAATGAATGGTTCTTTAAATTAGATTATGGTTATCGGAAGCTTCTAATGCGTTTCAGACATAGGTACGTGATAAAAGTTTGAGACTGGTAGCAGAAAGTAGTAGTTCACAATTCTCATCCCATCAGCCTATCTCAGTCCACTGCTGGACGTAGGCCTCTCCTATTAACTATGCGTATAGACGCATTAGGAGGCAAAAGCCCATAATTGCCACGCTTGGTAAGCGGATGCGTGATCCCAGTAATGTGTCCACAATGATGACGCTGCTGCCCATCATTAATCTTCTATAAACGATTGGTCAGTGATATTTCAATCCCTTAGTCGACTCTTACGACACCCGCAGGAGCTGAGGAGTTAGGGGGTGGGGAAGTATAAAAATCCGCCCAACTATTGTTGATGGTTCAAAATGGATAGTTACTCTTAATAATTTTACTTTTAATTTTTATTAGAAATTTATTCGTTTAAAATAGATAGTCACCTTTTTTTATAAGACGTAATTTATTTTATTTTCCAAACAAAATATTGTTCAAATATGTATCTGTGTATTTAATTATGTTATTCCTATATTTAGTTCCCCAACAGGTAAATTCATAAATGTATCTACTTATACTCGTATAAACATACGTGAATGAAGTGATGTCTCGTAATGTAATTAATTTCTACACCATTCATGTGGAAATGTACAGAATCATCGAAGAAATAGGCGCTTTGAAAGGAAATTAATAATAACAAGTAATATCATCAAGGAGTGATATTTCAATACTTACAAATAATAAAACTTACATACGCATTAATATGACTCAATATATTAATGTATATATTATATTATGTAAGTTTTTTTTGGTTGACTTACCGTGGCAATATTTTGATATATTAATACACACAAGCGGCATATTTAATTATAATGTTTCAGGTCCGTCTGTATTTTTAGGGTTCCGTAGCGAACTAGGAATTCTTATATTTTCACTATGTCCATCTGTCCGTCTGTCCGTCTGTGTGTCTGTCCGCAGCGTAGTTCGTTAACCATTAGTACTAGATATAATTTGGTAAAGGTATAGATACGAGTATACATCATTAGTCATGCCAATAAAGTGGTTGGATAAATCACTCTTAAACAGCGGATCTCTTAAAAAATAAGGCTCTCAAAAGAAAGTCTTTTCCTTAAGTTTTTTCCTAAGTAAGAGCTGTTATCTCCAAAAATAGTTGGAGATAACCGCTCTATAAAAAAAAGTGCCTAAATGGAGACTTACCCCCTTATTTATAAACGTTTGTTAACTTAACAAGCAGCTAATAATTGTTTGTCCCTTTTGCTCTTATGTACACATTGTTAAGACTGAAAGGGACAAACAATTATTAGCGGCTTGTTAAGTTAACAAACGTTTATGAATAAGGGGGTTAAACTTTTGATATGAGTGTCCAAAAAAAAAAAAAAACATGAACCCCCTACATTGACTCAACATGCTCTTGCCCGGCTATTTCCATTTATTTTGGCGGTACTATTAAACACTTAAAAATATTGCCTGCAATAATCTCTAACGATCAATTTATTTATTTTTTTAATTGTATGATTATTGATTATAACTAACTTGAGACTCAAATATATTAAAATATTATCGAACCGAATGATTGCTTGACATATTTCGACCCATTAAGAGGGTCCTCGTCTGGAGCACCCTCGGTCAAAGCTTGACGCGTACTGCGGGCTGCTCGACGCGTACTTAAATACGTGAGTAAGGCGGTTCGATAATATCTTAATATTTTATGATTAATTCAGAAAAATTGCAATATAATCTAAAGTTAAAAAGGATTTTTTTTTTTTTTACCACGTCGGTGGCAAACAAGCATACGGCCCGCCTGATGGAAAGCAGTCACCGTAGCCTATGGGCGCTTGCAACCCCAGGGGTGTCACATGCGCGTTGCCGACCCAATAAGAACTTGTACACTCCTCTTTTGAAGAACCCCATACTGTAGTCCAACGGGAAAACCTCGGCAGGGAGCTCATTCCACAGACGGACCGTCCGCGGGAGGAAGTTCCTCTGAAACCGCACGGTGCGCGACCATTTAGGTTGCAAGGTGTGAGGATGAGCGCCCAGTCGGTGGCGAGCGGTGCGATGATGAAAAGTGGACGTTGGCATCATGTCGAACAGTTCTTCAGAGCACAACCCATTGTATAGACGATAGAACACACATAAGGAGGCGAAGTCTCTCCTTAGACTTAAGGGTTCAATACCGCCTGTGAGTCTGGGATCGTCGACTATTCGGACAGCTCGTCTCTGAACCGAGTCAAAGGGTGCAAGCTGGTATACAGGTGCTCCTGCCCAGAGGTGACAGCAATACTCCATATGGGGTCTGACTTGCGACTTATATAACAGAAGTCTTTGCCCCGGAGTAAAGTATCCCCTCGCTTTATTGAGCACCCCGAGCTTTTTGGATGCCAGCGTAGCTTTTCCCTCTAGGTGACATCGGAATTGGACGTCGATGGAAATGTCGACTTCGAGGATCCCAATACTCGCTGACATGGTAAGAGCTGTGTCTTGGAACTTTGGAGCCACAGTAAATGGGGTTTTTTTAGCGGTAAACGCGCAAACTTGTGTCTTTGTGGGGTTGAACCTGACTAGGTTATCCCGACCCCATAAAGAGACTCTAGATAAAGTGTTCTCGATGTCAGACACAAGTTTTCCGCGACTTTCCAGTACCACAGAGCGAGGGATATTAGCACGGCCTGTGTAAAAAGTATCCCCAGTACTGTCATCCGCATAGCAATGGAGGTCGCCGATAGACAACATGTCATTGATATGCAGAAGGAACAGCGTTGGGGATAGCACAGAGCCTTGCGGGACGCCAGCGTTTATGTCCATGCTATCAGAGCAGCTACCGTCTACTACGGCACGAATGCGTCTGCCGGACAAAAAGCTAGCAATCCATCTGCATAATCCCTCGGGCAGTCCATAAGATGGCAACTTCGACAAAAGGCCCCTATGCCAGACCCGATCGAACGCCTTCGCTATATCTAGGCTGACTGCCAAAGCCTTGCCTTGACTCTCAATGGCTGATGCCCAGCGGTGAGTGAGGTACACTAGAAGATCACCGGTAGAGCGACCGTGGCGAAAGCCATACTGGCGGTCGCTTATAAGATCGTGTTTTTCTAGGTAACCAAGGAGCTTAGCGTTAACTATACGCTCCATGACCTTAGAGAGAAGGGAGGTGATAGCGATAGGCCTATAATTCGATGGATCCGATCTGTCACCCTTTTTTGGAACAGGGTGCACAAGGGCCGTCTTCCACGAAGATGGAACTTCCCGTTTGATACTGGAAAGAGCGAAGAGACGCGTTAACACAGGACACAACTCAGGAGCACAACGTTTAAGCACCACTGCAGGTATGCCGTCTGGCCCGCTCGACTTGTGAACGTTTAACGACAGCAACTCCCGCCGAACATCTTTCTGGAAGATGCGAATTTCTGGCATGGAGTGTGCGCACCGCGGGATGGTAGGCGGTATAATGCTGCCGTCATCGCTCACAGTCGAGTTCGAGGCAAAAAGAGCACCTAGAAGATCGGCTTTCTCTTTTGCACTATGGACCAGATTACCGTCAGCATTTCGCAGTGGTGGCAGGGACGACCGACAAAAGTTTCCCTCGGCAGCTTTGGCAAGTGACCAGAAGGCCCTACTCCCGGAAGGGTGGCCTGCAAGCTTCTCGTCAAATCTGCCGACAAAATCAAATTTCAAATTTTGCTCTGGCAACAGCTCTTTTGCAGGACCTCGAGGCAGCATTCAGTCTGCGTTTCGCATCAGAGACGTTCGGATCCTTATCAGTTACGGCCTTGGTCCAAGCCCTGTAAGCAGCCTGCTTTTGAACCGCAGCTTCTTTACAGGGCCGGTTAAACCAAGGTCGCTTCTTTGCTCCTGTAGCGATTAGTGAGTTGGGAATGAAACAGTCCATTCCCAGCTGTATCGTCTCGGCGACATTAGTCGCACAGGAGTCAGGATCATCCGATGCGAAACAGAGCTGCCTCCAAGGGTACGAAGCGTAGAATTCACGCAATCCGTCCCAATCTGCTGACCCGTACTGCCAAACGCGACGAGTAGTAGTAGGTCGCGGTGGTTCTCGCTGCGCGCAAGGCGAATTTGTCGGGATAAGGCAGTGATCGGACGAGCCGAGAGGTGCATTTACTGCGATGCTGTATCCGTCCGGATGCGTGGTCAACAGAAGGTCAAGCAAGGAGCTCGTATGGTCCTCGATATCTGGTATTTTCGTGGGAGAACGTACCAGTTGTGAGAGCCCATAGGCCAGAGAAAATTCGTGAGCAGACCTTCCCGCAAAGTCGGTGGACCGGGAGCCCAGCCACTCAACGTGGTGGGCATTAAAGTCCCCCAAAATCACCAGCTCCGCGGATGGGTACTGCTCAAGCACTCTGTCGGATGTCGACTGTATGTGCTCGAAGAGTCGGGTTGTCTCTGTGTTGCCACTGTGAGACCTGTAAAGGCACGCGTAGACTCTGGTGTGGCCGCCGTAGTCCACACGCACCCACAAAACTGACAGGTCCCTGTCTTCAAAGGCAAGAAGACGACGACAGCATACATCCTGCCGGGCGTACATACATACACCGGCGTGTCTCACGAACTTATGTTCGAGTGTATAGCCGGGGTACAATAGGTACGATATATCCGCCGGGCAGGATATTTGCGTCTCCGTGAGGAAAAGTATGGTCGGCTGCGCAGTTTCCAGGTGGCAGTGGACTGCGTTTAGGTTAGAGTGGATACCCCTGATGTTGCAGTAGTCCACTTGTGTGGATGGAGATGCCGCTGATAGTCCAAACTTTTTCTGTTTTCGCGCCATTATAGTGGGTGTACTTAATCCTAAGAAGGATTCGGAGTGCCGACGACTCAAGGGACAAACAAACGGAACAAATCTGGCAGGGGACAGCGCAGGTAGTGCGGTCTGCAGGCACGGCGTACGGAAGGGCCCCCGGTCCCCCCCTGTGGCAGCGGCCGGGTCCACTCCGGTCTCCTCCTCCGGCACGGCCACTACTCCAGGGATTTTGCGCAGGTTGGCGGTTCAGCCTCCCAGGGCGGAGATTACGTGGTTCCTGGGTTCGGGAACCCTACTGACCTACGGGCGGCCAGCGGTCAGCCGTTTCACCGGGTCTCCCTGATAGCCGCACCTGCATGCCGCGCCAACACAGGCCGAAGCCAGTATTGTCAGTTCCGTAGGTCCCCCCGTTGTAACATGTCAAAGGGTCCCCTTTCCATGTTAGCAGTATTTATGAAACATAATAGTAATCTTTTTTAAAGTCGGTTAAATTCCACTGTTGAGTCACACGGCAATTGTAATAACCAAATTCTTTCTCATAACACAAGTACGCCTTATCGTTTGAAATTCTAGATGAGTTCTTGGAGAGCTTAGTGATTTATAGTAAACCAATTTATTAAGACACTTAATTATTAGAACAATTTGAACTTTATTTCAATGTCATAGAGCTTGTACCGTATAAGTTTTTGCCTGAAAATCAGTTTGGTTTCTCGAGTGTCACATGATACGTAAAAAGAATGCCGCACGCGAAAATATTCGTTACAAAACTGAACCTTATTATAAAGAATTAAAAAAGGGCGGACCTACGAACTTGCATTCATATAAAAAAAACTAAACTGTTTATGATACAAACTATAGGTTCATGACCAATAGGCGTTTATTACTAGATGTGTTCACACCCATTGATTAGGTCAAATTGGACTTTATGTTAATTAAGAAATAAGATTTAATCTGTGTAAAGTTTCAACGAAATTATGAATTTCAGTATGGGTTTTTAAAATACCAATGGTATTCAAGAAGGTGTGAATAGGGAAGTGGGGAAGGGGTAGTTTAAAAGCGTGTGCACGAGCAAATTCGGGATCGGTTTTTGGCTTCTTGCGGAACGTTGGACGAAGTTCTCATAGTGCAGGTTTAGGTCATTCTAGGTTACCTGTATTATGTCCTGAAATATGGATTTTGCTAGTATCTTGTGATTCTAGTGAGGTCTGGTTTTGGACATGGTATAGGGAAACTAGTTGTGGGGTTTCGTTTTGTTATTTTAAATAATTTTGTGTAAAATTTTGTGATTTTAATTATTTCATTACTTGTTCTTTTGTGGTCCAGAATAACGCTAGTGTTTGATGTTTTAAAGTAGTGTAAAGTTTTGTTTTGTGCATAGAGTTGTTTTTAATTTTAGTAGATTGTAGCTATCTCGTTTGTTTATTGATTTGTGCCCAGGCAAGTGCTAATATTTTAGAATATTGGTGAAGTTTAGGCTACAAATCAATAGGCTATTAAAAGTGTAAATTCTTGTTTTTTACTTTAGTGCCATTCATTAATTGTTTTCAATATGTGAAGTTTTGGTTTGGATTATTTTAGTGATATTTAGCACTTTAATGATCTAGATTGGAAGTGTCACATATTATAGTTATTTAGTGATTAGTGTTTTGAATTATTATGGGTTAGGGAGAACTAGTTCAATCCAGCACAGTTAGCTGGGCAATTAGAGAGAAAGAACAGGTACCAGAACGGTGACAACGTCGGTTCTTGCTTTCTAATTAGCGTTCTTTAGTTTAGTGTTGTAAATATCTGGTGGGTCCAGACAGTTACCAGCATTTATTGAGACTGGTGTTTTACCCCTAAGTGCCGGACGATTTGGAAAGTCGACTCAGATTTTCTAAATTAGCCAGTTGCTTAGTCCTTTTTATCTATATATTTATATATTCACATTTATTCGTCAGTTTGTTCCTTTTCTGTCCCAATCCCTATCGAGAAGGAACAAACAGCACACGGGAAAATAGGGTGTTAGTCTTATGGAGTTTTCCCATCCGAAGTAGATAGCTTTAGCCTAGAATTTCCCATTGCACATCGGGAAATTACGCGTGTAAATTAAATGTGCACCACGGGGTGCTAGTTAGCAAATATTTCGGTAGAATAGTTGGATAGTGTAGCTGTTAGGGCTAGGAATATTATAGGCGTAGGTTTTGTAGGATTCAAGTAATTTTCTAATTTTTGAGATGTATAAGCCATTACATATTTTCATTAGTTAGCTAGGTTCCGGTACATATATGGCTTCTTAATTTGTTTACGTATATTAATTACGGGTTTATGGGTTACATTTTAATGTACAATTAGCTAGGATGTAGGGTGGGTTTAGGGACAAGTTAGGATTTTATTACATATATTTATTTATGACACAAATAGACAAACCAGACATACTATTTGACAATTTATATTTTGCTCCTTGCTATTCTACTGGTAGTATTAAATATTGTGAGAGAACTAAAATAAATAACTCACAATATGTCGTAACGTTAGAAGCACTTTGTTTTTGAAAATGAAAAGAAAATATTTGTTTGCCCGTCTCTTAGCAGTGAGTACTAAGACTTCATTCTGTTTTCTGTGGTTCTGTAATTTTCCAACACGACCTTAAGAATACAAGGTCATACCTACTATCACAAATCATACTAGTAACGGTATGTAATTTTCAATGAGTAATTTACCCAGGCTAGATCGCAGTAAGATCGTAGTTTATTTTGGTCTGAAAGTATGATACAAAATGGCTACACCTACAGTTTGGATAATATTATTTCATTGAAACCAATACAAGAAATGTATTGCAAAGATTACAGAATTCTGGATAACTAGAGTGGATCTAATACTTCTGCTCCTACCAGTATTTTGTTATGTTAAATGTCCCTTTGCAAATCCTCTCATACAAGACAAGAAATGTCACAAAATAATGACAGGAAGGACTAAAAGGTCATGTCATTATTAAGTTCCTTCAGAACTTTAGTGCCTTCAGCACGGGGGCGGAATCCTGACCTTGCAACTGGAAGATGGATACGGATGCTGCGGGGCGGGGCAGTTTCTCTAACCCCCAAATAAAAATATTTAAATTATAAATTTAATTTTAACTTCTTTGTTTATATTGTGACATGTTATTGGACTATTTTTACATACTTTACTACATTATTTCTATCTGACAAATTAACTATGACATAATTTACATCTGACATTTACCTTACCCATACTCTGACACATTATTTCTTATTTTAAATGATTTCTTACACTTAGATTAAATATGCGTATTAAGATACTCAACTCTTACCTATATGCGAAAAGGATTTCGGTTACTGACAACGGACACAACGAAGGGTTTCTAAATACACACTAACGATCATTTGGCCAATTCACTGATCCAATTCAAGATATTAACTTTATTTATTCCGGTTTATTTGATTATTAATTTTTAATTTATAAAACAGTATTAGAAGTAGGTAATTAGAATTCTAAATTTTCTTATTAGAATTTTCAGATTTTATTTTTTTATATTCAGGTGACGTAGGTTAGGTGTTAGAGCGTTATTTATATAGGGGCTTTAGTATATAAGGGGGGTGTGTTACACCGTCGGCAGCACTCCGCACCCTCGTTGAGCCTGGCTACCTTACTCACCAGCAGGAACACAACACTATGTGTAGGGGATAGTGTTATTTGGCTGCGGTTTTCTGTAAGGCGGAGGTACTTCCCCAGTTGGGCTCTACCTATACTGTAAATATTTGAAAACTCTCTTTGATATCAACTCATTTGCCATATTTTCTATGAAAAATTACACCTCACCCGTATTACTTTGACCGCGAGTGTAATAAAATTGTCTTTGAATACCTAATTTTGAAAATCATATCTCATAATGATTTTAATCAACGAATTGTAAACAGAAATGTTAGTTTTTTTATGTGACGAAGGTAGACAAGTGAGCTCTCAGCGGACTTGATGGAAAGCAGGAACTGAGGCCCATGGACATAGTGACCAAAAAAGCGCCTATGCGCTGCCTACCCTGAGGGCTTAGACGGATTGCCTCTATGCCAGTAATTACACCGGCTATCTTACCCCCGAACCGGAACACAGTGCTAACTATTTAGCGGCAGGTTAACGGTTAGTCTAATAACTTAGTTGGTATGCCATATAAGAATCTAGCTTAAAATTTGATGAGGAAATATTTTAATCGGCAATAATTCCACCACATTCTCAGCAGAACGCGTAATCTCCCTGGTTACGCCTAATCCATTTACCAACACATTAATATGCCACCCTCGAACCTCAGATTAACTTCGTACCCGCGCTCAAACGTCAGTCCTCAAGCTAAATGTCTTAAGCGCCAAACATTTCCTTTTTAAACCCGTCGTTCTCACAAAGCGTACATGCAATTATATTCTAAAGGGCGTAAGTCTATTTTTTTCTATGGGAAACTCGACGTTTTGTTATATAATAAAGATACACTTATGAACAAATAAAAAAGACTCAATTTGAATGGAGATTCGGTACAAAGAGACCCATTTTTATTGGTCGTGACTATATTATCGTAATGGTATTCAGTAAAGGACGTGAATTTTAAATTTCCGACATAATTCTGTTACCGGAATTCCTGAAATTATATTACTGTAGTTTTGACATGGGTAAAAGGGTAAGCTGAATTTGCATTTGAAGATATTTAACTTTTTAATGGGATTCTGTTAAAATTTTGACAAATTGTGGTAGAAGTTTTTTTTCCGTTTAATGTATAATTTTTGTGCTTTTAAAATTATTTATATAAAAATATCAGAGAAAATAAAATCTTAATTTGGAACAGTTAGATAGAAAGAAAATTAAGTGAATTTTAAGTATTAGACTTGAATCATCATCATCATCAGCTTATTATAGTCCACTGCTGGACGTAGGCCTCTCCTATTAACTATGCGTATAGACGCATTAGGAGGTAAATGCCCATAATCGCCACGCTGGGCAAGCGGATTGGCGATCGCAGTAATGTGTCCATTATGATGACGCTACTGCCCATCATAATTTTTTTACCAAATAATGGTCAGTGACACTTCAATCCCTTAGTCGACTCGACACCCGCAGGAGGAGTTGGGGTGGTGACAAATGTATACCAAAGAAAATATACCTAGTTCACCAACGTCACAGAAGAGGTCGAACCTAGCGTTGAAAATGTCGGAAAAAAACAAAATGTTTTTTTCGGGAATGTATGAAAACTTCGTTTTTTTCCGTTTTTTCGGATTTTTTCAGAAACAATCAATGTCACTGTCACTGTCATTCCTTGCCATCTGTTTCAATTGACTTTTCCTGTGACATCGTGTTCTCCTGGTATACGTGAAAATTAGACCTAATTTACATTGGTTTAGAGTTGAAAATTAAAGTGGAAAATTTCATTGGATTTTTCGAAAAAATCAGGAAAAAAACGAGCTGTTTGGAAAGAAACGGGATTTAATCCGGAAATTTTCAACGCTAGTCGAACCCACGTACTCAGCTTTCGTGGCTGATGTCTATTTTCCATTCAGCCACTCGGTATTTTTCTTTGCTTTATGACTTCTTGTATTGATAATTTATAGTACATAGTATTGTGCTTTTTAGAAAATGAAATTCATAACAATTAATAACATGAGTAGGTAGGTAGTGCGATTTGTACTACCGCAAATACTTCTTCATTACTTTTGATTTGTCATTCGTTTTTCGTATAAATTTAAAAATAACTTTCATTAGATGGTGCTTTTTTTTACGCGCTAGAGCGAAAAGGGGTTCATTTTATGCCAGGTCGAGATTTTCGGAGTGCCATATGTACTGAAAAACGTCGTACGATACACGTGCGAATAGGAAATTTGTAACTCGTGTCGATTTAAAGCACTCCCTTCGGTCGTGCTTTAATTTATCTCCTCTAGTTTCGAACTTAATTTTTTTCGCACTTGTATCGTAATGTACTATTTCAGTATCTATCCATAGATGGTTGTTTTTTTTAAGCGCTGGTGGAAGAAGTGGTTATATTTTTATCAAATCGAAACTTCGGAAGGCTATCTGTACTAAAAAACGTCGTTCGATACACGTGCTAACAGGAAATTTGTAATTCGTCTCTATTTAAAGCACTCCCTTCGGTCATGATTGAATTTATCGTCACTCTTTTCGAACTTAATTTT
Source organism: Thaumatotibia leucotreta (assembly GCA_025490895.1). Classification (NCBI taxonomy): domain Eukaryota; kingdom Metazoa; phylum Arthropoda; class Insecta; order Lepidoptera; family Tortricidae; genus Thaumatotibia; species Thaumatotibia leucotreta. The sequence continues at coordinate 14,137 of JALPQI010005615.1, forward strand.
TTTATGAAATAAAACTATGAAAACGGATGAACTCGCGTATATTAACTAATTTTAACTTCATTCCGACGTTTCGAACACTTTACAGGGTTCGTGGTCTGAGGATGACTGACAATGGAGGAAATTTGATAGATCTACCTCCATCAAAATAAGAAAGATAAGTACAAAACTACCCACAAAGCAAAATATACTACTCCACAGACAATAAATTAAATTAATTAGTTAATATACGCGAGTTTATCCGTTTTCATAGTTTTATTTCACGTGTAATCGTCGTGGTAACCGAAGAAAATATATATTTATTTAATTATTACGTTATTAACTATCTTATGATTATTTTCATTACAAAGTATTAAATATCAATATCTAATCCATAAACGCAATCGATGCCTAAAAGTCATAATCACGAAGGTTAACAAATCCAATTTACCCTTCAGGTCATCCGGCTCGAACTCACCCTCAAATTGTTACCCAATCAAGGCTCGGCCAAGGGCGGACATAGCGTGTGGAATTGCCTTCGACGTGAATAGACTTCATAAATATCTAATCGCATATACGATAATGAGCCTTATTTTCCTTAGAAAATGCAGTCGAGGGTTGAACGTAATGACGTATCTGCTATATTGATGAACTCTGAAGTTAAGATTTAGATTTATCTATTTCGTAATATTAATTATAAATATTAGACGTCAGCTTTTGCCCGCGGCTTCGCACGCGTAGATTTTGGACTTCTATGAAAAAAAATGTTTTCAACCGACTTCAAAAAAGAAGGAGGTTACCATTTCGATTGTATGTAGTTATATATTATGCATGTGACACGGTTTCCTGCAAATAATGAATCCTATTTTGTTTTTTTTTCTCAGGAGATTCAAAAGTGGCCGAAATAAGTTTAATATTTGTGATATTTTTTTTTGGTTTCGCCTTGACTTGTTGACAATAATTTAATCGAATGTTGTTTCAAAGACAACGGTTCAAGTATTTTCATTTCATCGACAAGTCATTCTGTCGAAGAAAAGTTTTTAGTAAATTGAAATCAGGGAATTTTGAATGGTGCATGAGGTTTTCCTTTACGGGTTCTTATTTTAGTTTGGTTTAAATTTAGTAATATGTATTCCGCAGTTCTAAACTTACCCTAAACCTACTTTGATAGCTGTTCGCTTATGTGTGGGGTCACAGTTGTAACCTAACTTAAACATATTTTAATAGCCGTTCGTTTCTATGTGGGGTCGCACTGGTCGCAGTTCTAACCAAACCTAAACCTACTTTGATAGCCGTTTGCTTTTGTGTGGGGTCGCAGTTCTAACCTAAACTAAACCTACTTTGATAGCCGTTTTCTTTTGTTTGGGGTCGCAGTTCTAACCTAAACTAAACCTGCTTTGATAGCCGTTTGCTTATGTGTGGGGTCGCAGTTCCAACCTAACCTAAACCTACTTTGATAGCCGTTTGCTTTTGTGTGGGGTCGCAGTTCTAACCTAAACTGAACCTGCTTTGATAGCCGTTTGCTTATATGTGGGGTCGCAGTTCTAACCTAACCTAAACCTACTTTGATAGCTGTTTGCTTATGTGTGGGGTCGCAGTTCTAACCTAAACTAAACCTACTTTGATAGCCGTTTGCTGTTGTGTGGGGTCGCAGTTCTAACCTAACTTAAACCTTCTTTGATTGTTGTTCGCTTATGAGTGGGGTCACAGTTTTACCCTAACATAAACCTATTTTAATAGCCGTTCGTTTCTGTGTGGGGTCGCACTGGTCGCAGTTCTTACTTAACCTAAACCTACTTTGATAGCCGTTTGCTTATGTGTGGGGTCGCAGTTCTAACCTAACCTGAACCTACTTTGATAGCTGTTTGCTTATCTGTGGGGTCACAGTTCTAACCTAACCTAAACCTATTTGAATAACCGTTCATTTCTGCGTGGAATCGCAAAGGTCGCAGTTTTAACCTAACCTTAAACTACTTTGATAGCCGTTTGCTTATGTGTGGGGTCGCAATTCTAACCTAACCTAAACCTACTTTAATAGCCGTTAGTTTCTGTGTGGGGTTGGAGTTCAAACCTAACATAAACCTACTTTCAAAGCCGTTCGTTGCTGTGTGGGGTTACTATTCAAACCTAACCTGAACCTCCTTTGATAGTCGTTCGTTTCTGTGTGGAGTCGCATTTCTAATCTAACCCAAAACCTACTTTGATAGCCGTTCGCTTCTGTGTGGGGTCGCAGTTCTAACCTTTTCTAAACCTAAGTAGAATCTTACCTTATTACATTCTGTTTGAAGTCTGTTTCATTGAACAGCATATTAGTATGACATAATTGAATACTTAATTGCAAATAAACTACATGCACCCGCACAACGTACCCGCGCTGCTTATACATATACTGTCCGCGAGCTGTCAAACATTTGAAATTCGTTCGCTTTGAATCATATTATGTCGCCATGCAAAATTGTAGATATTTTTAACGAACAAACAAATAAATATGGTTTTGTCTAGACTTAAAAAATAAAACCTCACAATGACCTTTCATGTAGCAAGCTGCATTACTTACCAAAATTTAATATTTAAAAGTATCTACGTATTCATCGTACCTATGTTACTCGTATATAACATGGTATGTAGATAAGTACCTACATCGTCATTGGCAAGAACACTTCTATGAAGTTTTGAATTAAATAGCCCAACGAATCTGGTTCCTTCGTACAAACTTTAACCTTCCATTTAACCCCCATAGGGAATGAATTTTCAAAAAACCTGAAACACGTGTTTACTTATTTATTGTTAAAAATATTCATGTGAAGTTTCGAATAAAATAGCCCAACTAATCTTATTTCCCCATACAAACTATAACCCTCCATTTAACCCCCATAGGGAATGAATTTTCAAAAAACCTGAAATACGTGTTTACTTATTTATTGTTAAAAACATTCATGTGAAGTTTCGAATAAAATAGCCCAACCAATCTTATTTCCCCATACAAACTTTACCCTCCATTTAACCCCTTTAAGGGATGAATTTTCAAAAAACCTGAAAAATGTGTTTACTTATTTATTATTAAAAACATTCCTGTGAAGTTTCGAATAAAATAGCCCAACTAATCTTATTTCCCCATACAAACTTTAACCCTCCATTTAACCCCCATAGGGAATGAATTTTCAAAAAACCTGAAATATGTGTTTACTTATTTATTATTAAAAACATTCCTGTGAAGTTTCGAATAAAATAGCCCAACTAATCTTATTTCCCCATACAAACTTGAACCCCCCATTTAACCCCTTTACGGGATGAATTTTCAAAAATCCGTTCTTAGTGCGCCTCTAAACATTATAAAGAATGTACATGCCAAGTTTGAACTCTCTAGGACCAGCGGTTTGGGCTGTGCGTTGATTTAAGTCAGTCAGTCAGTCAGGACATTGCCGTTTATATATATAGATTAAGTAGTGTGACTACTGGGGAAAAATAAAAAGTACAAATCAAATTATTTAGTTAATAAATCATTTGATTTGTGTTTTCGCAATACATTCGTAATATTAAATTTAATGACATGATAAATGAACTTAGAGCAATTTATACAAATTTATACTATGAAGAGAATATTAATAATGTTCAATGACATAAAACTATGAAAATTACAATAAATAATTAAGTTGCAGGTTCGAATACCGGTAAGGGTATCCTATGCTTTTTGTGTTTTTGTTATTCAAATATTTGTTATTTACTTTACTGGTGCTTATGTTTTTTTTTTCTTTACATTATACCGTCGCAAAAAAAACATACCAGGTAGGTCCACACATCCAAAGTACCCACAAAACATGCTTTAAAAGAGGTTTCCGTGAAGGTGGGTGAGACACTAGATTAATTTGCTTAAGAATGTCCTATTCCCATAAAATTGTAACGTATATAAGCTGTTAGGGATTTAATATATTACATTTTTTTTATTTATGTTTATTACATACCATTACATACCTGTTTGTGTTAAAACTATTTTTATTTGAAATATTTAGTTATTATTTGATTCTTTGTATATTGTTAATAAACTTGATCTCGTTAGGTATAAGTTTTTGTGAAATTGTTTACGTAGTTTTTTATATTTATTTTGTCACAATTATTGTCAATGTACAAACTATAATTCAAACACAATTTTGTATTGTTTATGAATAAAGATACTATGACTATGACTACTATTGTCATCATTATTACGAGGTACGAGGGACATAGTGAAAGGTTAAATGAAATTTCCTCGTACACGTATTTATTACATGTCATAAAAGTGAAATAAATAAACATGAATAAAATTAAAAAAAAACATGTTTTTGTACTTCATTGATTTTATACTAAAATAGCTTTAAGTAGCCACACGAAAACAACTATTAACTACTTATATTATCATCATCATCAGCCTATAATAGTCCACTGCTGGATGTAGGCCTCTCCTATTAACTATGCGTATAAACGCATTAGGAGGTAAATGCTCATAATCGCCACGCTGGGCAAGCGGATTGGCGATCGCAGTAATGTGTCCTCTATGATGACGCTGCTGCCCATCATCAATCTTTTATCAAATAGTGGTCTGTGACACTTCAATCCCTTAGTCGACTCTTACGACACCCGCAGGAGGAGTTGGGGTGGTGACAAATATATTCTTATTGCCGTCACCACACGGCTTTCTTATTGCCGTCACCACACGGACTACTTATATTATTATAAAAAAAAAAATTGCTGATTTAACGAAACTACATTAATCTAGATGACTGTAACCACGATAACTAATCACCTTAGAAACGGAAAATAGAAGCCGTTATAAACAATATTTCCAGTTTCGAAGCCAGCTACCAAATCCGGCAAAAAACCACAGTGGGAAAGTTGTGGGGAAGAATAGGAAAGTTATTCCCATTTCATAGCTGGCTACCATTCGGGAAACCATAATTGTGTGTAACTAACCATGTGTTACTAGCATTAACTATAATTCCCCACCGGACGGCTTTACCCGTACTTACCCTCAAATTGCTCATCGATCAAGGCTCTGCCAAGGCCGTGGCGTGTGAGTGGCCTTCCACTTACCATTCGAATAAGATTCTTGTTAACTATTCTTAGCATTTTCAACCGCATTCAAAAAAGGAGGAGGTTCTCAATTCGACATTCGAGATGTTTAAAAAAAAAATTCTACCGATTTTGGTGATTATTTTTTAATTGAAAGTTGATGCTTACTGATTGTTTCCGTTTTAATTTGATCCAGTTCGGACTGTGGCATCTATGAGAAAAGCATATAAGTCATACATTTACATAAAACATAATTATGGACGAATAACTCAATATCACGCTAACCGATTTCTTTAATTCGTTTTTCTAACCGACTTCAAAACAAATCGAGCTGGTCCCGTTGGCACAAAGTCGGAGTATGATGATGGGATCTTGGAGAAATCATTCATCAAATGTAAATACTGTATGCACTAACACTACTAACAGGTATAATAGTACATTACGACACAAGTGCGAAAAACATGAAATTCGAAACGAGTGGCGATGTTTTAAAACACTATAGGGAGTGTTTTAAATCGACACGAGTTACGAATTTCGTTTTGTACGTGTCTCGTACGACGATTTGTAGTGCAGATGGCCCTCCGAAGTTTTGGACCTGACGTAAAATGACACTTCTCGCACTAGAGCCTAAAAAAGACACCATCTGTACTAAAAAAAAATCAATTAAACATCTGATAATTATTGAAATGAATTTAATAAAATTATATATTGTTTTATGTGTGGCTTAAATATCCGTTAACAAATAATTCTCTAAATTAGATGTGCATTTTTTTATTCGAAACAAACGAGCGACGATTGTAAAATTTTTTGTTCTTTATTTTTTAACACATAACTATATTAACTTTACTCGTAGCAGCAAAACGTACAATTCCAATGACAAATACATTAACGCCAACTTCATCGGCTTCCATTTTATAGGTCCCATTTCGCCCAATCTCCCCCAATAGTTATCCAATCAACTCTAGGCCAAGGGCGAGTGTGGCGTGCTTTCCTTAACCTTGCCGATTGGGTAAAAGGTTAACCAATGACCGTGGTAGTTGTGGTAGAAATATGATCAACAAGACGGTTTTAATCCCACAATCGTAACAGATGTGCTTACCATAGAAAAAAAAGCGAAAGAGACGAAGAATACTAGCGGCTTGTTAAGTAAGGAGATGTTTATGAATAAGGGGGTTAGGTGTGAATAATCACATCATCACCCTGTGATAGTCCACTGCTGGACGTAGGCCTCTCCTATTAACTATGCGTATAGACGCATTAGGAGGTAAATGCCCATAATCGCCACGCTGGGCAAGCGGATTGGCGATCGCAGTAATGCGTCCACTTTGCATTTTGTCCACACGGCATGTTTTTACCCAATTAGCTTAACTCTCACAAAAAGTTAACTTCGATGTCAGTTTTGTAACGACAATGAAGCATTTAAAATTAAATATTTTTTTTTATTATTTAATCCAGAAAGAATACGCGTTTATGCTTAAAAAAACATGAATAAAGTGGATTTACGTAAATATTTCATGCTTAATTGTCGTTACAAAACTGACATCGAAGTTAACTTTTTTGTGAGAGTTAAGCTAGTTGGGTGTCCCTAGAAGTGAAAATGCCCTTTTAGAAAAAGTAGACGTAGTCGTCAGGGTCTTAAAGAAAAGGCACTGGAAAGGACCATATGGAAATTGCTCCACAGCGAGAGCCCTGCTTTTAAGTTTATGATGACGACGTATACTTCGTTTTTTTAGCATTAGAGAGACCTTTGCAGAACGAGATATAAGGTTTTTTTACAGGCACATTCTGCGGATCGAACAGTGAATACGAGTTATTAAATATCACGTATATTATTATCATGCTATATTAATACATACATTACTCAGTGTTGTGAACAGATAGGAAACATAATGTTAGTTAATTTATTTTCTAAGATGAAAAGATAAGAATTTTAATAAATTGCGTTTGCAATTTTTCATGGAAAGGTTGTACATTAAAAAACGTAAAGAGGCAGAGTTCTCACACAATTTTAAAACGTCACTGTCACTATCTGTAAGTCGGTTGAGTTTTCTATTGCTGTTAGCTTACTTAAAGATTGATGTTATCGTTTTTGTTCCATTTCGTTATTAATTGTTGATCTATTTAGAATTTTAGATATTTTGTTTGTTGGTGCACATTTAAAATTGATGAAGTCGCAGCCGGTTCCGGCTAACGTTTTTTCATCTCTAAAGAAGAAATGGCAAAAGCAAAATCCTCTGACTGCCAGTGAAAAGCGGATGGTGGTGAATATTTACACTAAATCGGACCGTGTGAAAAATACTGCCGAGACTGCTGGCACTACGGTATACAACATTTTAAAAAACAATAAGTTTTTAAATTATATTTGTATAATAGATTGCACTGTGGAAAATTTTGTTATAAACGTTGGTGGTTCCGAGTCCTTGGACTCTTGCACTGACAGTGAATAAAACTATGTAGAGTATGTCATCATTGTCACCTGAGTTTTATTTTCTAATTAGTTACCAAATTCAAACTACGTTAGAGCGTCCCAGAATAAAGCCGCCCATAATGGCTACAAATACTAAACCATGTTGCCGATGGGTAGGGTTGTCTTACTATTGTCATCTGCTCAGTCTTTATAACACCGTGCTTGCTATTATACCGATAGTTTTAATCCTTCCATGCATGACTTTTAAAAGTACTGGGAGTGCGTAATGTAAGCTAGATTAAATATGCAAATATTGTTAAATTTTAGACTGTAAACTTCATTAAATTCAGTAAATGTAAAATGGGTACGATATGAGTTACAAATTTAATAAAAAATACTTAGTTAAAAACCGCCAAACACTAAACGAAAACCTTCAATATTTAGCTTTTTTCTAAATTGCCGCCATCTTGCTTATAAAACACTTGTATATTTTTTTAAATACAGTTTTGACAACAAATTAATAATAAATGTGAAAACTATGCGTTCAGCTATCGGTAAATATCAAATGTTATGAATGCACGTAAGTTCCGAGAAATTCAGTGTTATCGGCCGAAATCGAAGAAGGAAGGTTTACGACCACTGCTTCTTTGTTCACTCGTTTGACAGATAATTCTAATCTTAAAAGAAACGAAGTATAGAAGGCAAGAAAAAGGCTCTTTATGTTTCAGAACAGATTTTTTTTAGACCAGTAGCTAAAATAATAAAAAATTTCCAACAAAACTTGGCACAATTTGTACCACTGGTCAAAACTATCGAAAAAAAAATCAGTTCCTAAACATAAAAGGGCAGTTTTTCTTACCTCATCTTCCTGCTACGGCCTTTTACTAAATGAAACCGGCCAGCTGCGCCCTGTGGAGACGGCAGTAATAATACATTTCTCACCACCTCAACTCATCCTGTGGTTATTGTAAGAGTTGATCAAGCGACTAAAGCGTCGATCAAACGACTGACCATTCATTTATTGAAGATTGACAGCAAAATCATAGAGGATACGCAATTACGATCGCCAAATCGCTTGTCCAGCGTTGCGATTAGTCATTTTCCACGTAAGAGTATTAATGTAAGTAATCATTTTTTTAGCGTGTTTATTTTTAAATTCTGTAAGTTTTACTGTTTATATATCTAGATATAAAAATGATAAATATGTAGAAATAATAAAACACTTAAATTTGGATCATAAGTAAATAAGCAGACGACGAAATGATCACTTTCATTATAGTTACATGGATGGATATTATCAGAGGTCTACACCAGTAGGCTGATGATATAATGTAGATGTTTTCAAAGAGGTGAATTTTATTCCTAAAAAACAAACGTAAACACAAACTGTTATGGCGTGAAAACATTGTTATGCAGACCTTCGCCAAAACTTCGATGCAAACTTCGAAATTATTTTTCTTCGCCAACTTCCCCCTGTTTCCCCAATCCTAAACTTTTAAACCGTTCACTTTACCTTTTCTGGAACTCAAATATTTCTGTAAACTTCCGAACCCATTATTTTCTTAACGAGACCGAAAGTGGTCGCACTTTGAGGCTTTTAGATTCCAATAAAATAAATATACGCGGGTAAAATCCGAGGGATCGGAAATACGATGAAATGTTTTGACAAAGGCGAAAGGTTTTCCCGAGAGACGCGGTATACTTGTATATTCCCGTATATTCGTGCAATACAATACAATACAATGTTCTCATTGTTCGTTAAAATACAAGCGGATACAAGCTTTAAGAAATTCAGACGGTCTTATCGCTCAAAAACCAAGCAAACAAGATTTTGGATACTGTTTTCTCTAAACCGTAATCATGTACACCCTGTTTTTTTTATTTGCGTTAAATTCGAGGGGTTACTTGGTATGTTAATAGAAGTTGACCTGGTATATCGCTTTTTGTTTAAATAAAAAAAAAAACTTTTTCATACCCAATAATTGAAATGGCAAGTGTGCGAGAACCTTAAGAATAAGATCTCAGGTGACTGACGGCACATGTCAAAATAAATTTCATTAGGATGTAATAAAGGTTGCAATACACTTGTTCAGTCCTTAAACTTATTTTTTTAGTACAGATGGTGCCTTTGTTAGGCTCTAGTGCGAGAAGTGGATCATTTTACGTCAGGTCCAAAACTTCGGAGAGCCATCTGTATTAAAAAACGTCGTACGAGACACGTACAAAACTCCCTATCGGTCGTGTTTTAAAACATCGCCACTCGTTTCGAATTTCTTGTTTTTCGCACTTGTGTCGTAATATACTCTTTTAAAAACTCAATAACAGTAAGAATTAAGATACTAGTTTCTTAGAGAAATTGATTATTTTTGACCTAAATAAGCTTCCCTTTAATTTAACGCAAATAAAAAAACTGGGTGTATAGCTAACACAACACGACTATTACCTAATTAGAATTAATTACATATAACCTATGTACGCTTACAACTACGAGCGTTGTAAGCGCTGTGTATGTAAATGTATTATTTATACTTACTCCACAGTCAAACTTGTTACGTTTTGTGGAGCTACTTTCAACTGCACACTTTTGAAAGCTTATGTCTAATAAATAAATAAAAATGTTGACGGCTGAGTCGGATTAGTTTCAGTATAGTCAAATAATTATATCTCAACATTACAAGAACAAGAAACTAAACAACATTGAGATCAGATGAAACATAACAAAAACAGGCATTGTTTTGCCGAACAAAGCTTGGATATCGAGTTTCAACAAAATGTATGGCTTTGTTCATAGAATAATTTTATCTGTTAGCGGAATGGTAGAAAAAATTGTAAAGTTTGATTTGGCGAGCAGCGAGTATTGTAACGATTATGGCAGGTGGTGTCCGGACCTCTTTTCTATAGTTTCATCTCTGATCCATCCATCCTCCATCACCATAGCCCATTAGACTTTTCCATTTACTCCTCAATAGTCTTCATACTCCTGCTGGGACCGGTTTACGGATATCTACTTTTGTGTCCGTGAAATGGTTGCAGCCGGTGGCACATAGCAAATTTCTCGAAAGGGCCTCTACGTGTTGGAACTATATCCCCGCGCAAGCCAATCAAAATTCCGTCAGTACTAAACCTAAGACAATCAGATATATATATTACGGGTCCAACCTAAAGTGTAAAGGCCCGGCCACGACATTGGTCTAAGGCGACCAGCGGCGAGCGAATCCATGAGTTGGAGTGCAATGCCGATATGGTTACGAGAGGGAGCACCATACGTTTTCCGCTAAGCCGGTCGCCTTAGACCGATGTCGTGGCCGCGGCGTTAGACTAAGAGCCACAACATACTCTCAATAACTCATACGGCGTAAGATCTATACGATGCCATGATGATTGCAAATGACCATATACCCTGGATGGTAAGCAGCCACCATATCCTATAGAGGCTTCAAAGTAAAGTATTTTCACCAAAAAGTATGAAAGCTTTAAATTTACTGGTATTTTTACCAGTTTACTACAAACTGTTGTGCTTCCTCATACCTATAAGTTGGGACCCTTTAAGCGAAGCGTGAAGAAGCATCTAGCGGGCCAGCAAGGCGGTGGCAACTGACAGGTTACTGCTGGGGCCTGTTTCTCGAACGATTGTAACTTGTAATACAAGTAGAAGTCTCTTTTTAACACTATTAATTAGATAAGGACTTTCGCTTGTATTACAAGTTAAAAGCTTTCGAGAAATAGGCCCCTGGTCTCCTGTTCGCTGCCGCCGCAATTTGGGCTCTACTTTTCACTAACAATCAGGTGGAGTAGAGCCACTTTGTTGCGGCAATATAAAAAAAAATCCTACTTAAAACTCGCTTACGCGTTAAAGTAGTGACTGTATAAAAGTTGATAAAGCGTGGCATTAGTACCGAGTGCAGTACAATGGGAGACAAAGGGAGGCTTTGTGGGAGGCTGAATAAATGCTGTATTAACGTAACACAGGAAACAGCTGGCTGAATAGTGTGTAAGCATTTGTAAATACCTGTATTTCATGGTGGTAATGATATACTTTTCGCTGCTGCAAAAAAGTGGGAAGTATATTGTTGGTAGCATTCGTAAATACTGCGTAATACCTAATTCGTATAATTTTGAATTTTTAGTTTTTGGTGAAATATTGGATACATAAACGGTTAAATTGAAAACTTTGTTACTTTCACAAAACAAAAAAACACCATCTTTCGATTATGATCAGACACCGTAAACTGCGATCGAAATCCATTGAAATGACGTATGACAACATGTTAAGGTGCATGCAAACCAAAACAGCATTCGCTGTTCTATCCCCTACTCTACGAAATCAACGAATCACGTTTCGTGTAACGATCGAATTTCGTAGAGTAGGGGGATAGAACAGCGAATGCTCTTTTGGTCTGCATGCACCTTTAGGGATGGCGATGGTTCTAAATTAATGAACTAAAATATAATGTACGAAAATAATGCAAATAATAATAACTGAACAGAATCTGAATCTCATTTTAATGTTATTTTTACAGTTTTTTTTTTACAATTGTTTACAATTTGTATCAAAAACTCTACTTTTTCACTTAGGATAGTGAGTAATAATTTTCGCATATTCGATGGCGAAACAAAGCAAACAATACAATCAGAATTCCTATTTTCTGAAATAAAAACTTATTATTATTATAGATAAGGGCCAGAAAATTTGCCGCATCGACCGGTTGCGATCTAATTGTGGCAGCCCTGTTTTATAGTTTATTACTACTACCCGTTGAGTCTAGGAAGTTCCAGATTCTTTGGGCCGTAATATTCTTTACCTCGTGAGGTTGAAGTACCTGCCTACCTAGGTGAATACTTCTTTTGTACATTAGTGGTCCGCAGGAGAAAAAAACTTACTTAATTGTTTGTAAAAAAATAATAAATTATTATTTGTCCGATCTCTGGTTTTCAATTGCGAATTCGGAAGGCGATCGGAACAAGCCACCCGTGTCCGTCCAACGTCCGGCGAAACGTCACGAACACCAAAGTTTCATTTTCCTTACTGATTTATTGCCGTTCTTTATTACTCGGACTTGAAAAAGATCCGAGAAAGGGGAACTGAGTGCTTTTTGGATTTTCTGGCAGCTCGATTAATACATTAATGGATAGCGTTGATTTGAATTTAGTACAAAATAATACCTGAGTTTACTATTTAGGACTATAGTCAATTAAATGTATCTGTTCATATTTTTTTTCGTTTATTATTCCGGTATCAAGCAACAGGCAACGGCTAGGGGTTTCTTCGCTAGGGATCTCTCTGCCTGCAGACATCTCAAACAAATAATAACTATTATAATCATAGGAAGTGTGAGCTAGGGGCGGGTAAATTCGTATTCTGTTATTTCAGAATACCTATCTTATACCTAAATTATGTATCTGTTAGATATCTGTAAATAGTATATAAGACGATGACTGAATTGAATAAATGTTCATTATTTGACTGCTGATTACCACTGTTTCATTCTCTCTATCCTGCCTGGGCCCCCATACTGGCATAGATAGAAGCAATCCATCTAATCCTCAGGGTAGGCTGCGCAGAGGCGATTTTTTGGTCACTATGTCCATGGGCCTTAGTTCCCGCTTTCCATCAGGTGGGCTGAGAGCTCAGTTGTCTACCTTCGTCACATAAAAAAAAATCAATGTATAAAAAAAAACCGGCCAAGTGCGAGTCAGACTCGCGCGCAAAGGGTTCCGTACCATTATCAATTTATTATTAAAAAAATACAGTTAAATCAACCTACTTCAAAAAATATAGGAGTGTAAGGTAGGCGACTTGGAGAAGAGTTAAACGCCAATGTCAACGTTTACATTTATTAGGGTTATAGGTATAGATACATTAATGTGCATTCGTAGCTGGAAACTTCCTAAGACCTAACTACGTTAAGTCGTACAGTGGGTGGCAAGGTTGAACCCTCCACTGCCGATACAAATTGCCAAGGGACAGTCTGTGAACCTATCGCCAAGGCACTAGCTAAGACCTAGGGTGAATATGGGAGAAGACTGCTAGGACGCTATCGAACTCCCAGACTCAGTGAGACTTGCCAGAGGACAGAGGGTTGTACCTATCGCTAAGGCAGTCGCTAGCTAAGTGAAGAATTACGGCGCGGGCGTCGGCTTTTATACCCTGCGCTCTGGATTCGTGCGCGCTCGGATATCTTCGGCGGCCTCTTGATGAGATGGACGAATGTGCGAGCGAGAAAGTATTCGAGTCCGCGCGCCGCGCGTGTTTCTAAGAAATCTGTATTGTTACAGACTCCCCCTCTGGTGCTCGATGACGTCCCGTGAGAGTACCAGGAAAATCTGTATTGTTACAGTCTCTTCCTTTGATGCTCGATGACGTTCCGTGAGAGAACCAGGAATTTGTATTGTTACAATCTCTTTCTTTGATGCCCGATGACGTCCTGTGAGAGTACCAGGACTCTGTAATATTACAGTCTCTTCCTTTGATGCTCGATGACGTCCCGTGAGAAAACCAGGACTTTGTATTGTTACATTCTCTTCCTTTGATCCTTGAACTATAGGGCGTTCCTGAATGCCCTCCCCCTGGAGTAAAGCTGCTCCAATGGTGTAGTTACAAGCACCTGTTTTGACTGTAAATGACGGCTGAAAATCCGGTTGTTTCGATATTGGCGATGAGGTAAGTGCAAATTTTCGATGTTTTGTATGCAGCTTGCTCTTCAGTGGCCCATTTCGACAGAACTTTCTTGATAGACTCTTGCAGTTTATTGCGGTCATTTTCGCCATGGAATCGAATAGTACACTGAACAAAATTCTTCGTAGACATGGTAGGAAGGTGTTTTTTAATAATCTTGCAAACTGTTCTTCGGATAAATGTATCGAAGACACTGGTGGCGCTTGTGCCTGTGTATCTCCTGTCGTTTTCACCTTTGATTTATTTGAAACTACCTTCTTTGTAGATACTTCGCCGTTCCCCTCCTTATTCGTATCTCTTTCCGCCATTTTATTTTATGTGGGTACTTTGAGAAAAAATATAGGGTAGATGCAACTTAATCTTCCAATCGAGCGGGTAGTTATTTCGTTGGGCGCCAATTTGTAAGGTAGGCGACTTGGAGAAGAGTTAAACGCCAATGTCAACGTTTACATTTATTAGGGTTATAGGTATAGATACATTAATGTGCATTCGTAGCTGGAAACTTCCTAAGACCTAACTACGTTAAGTCGTACAGTGGGTGGCAAGGTTGAACCCTCCACTGCCGATACAAATTGCCAAGGGACAGTCTGTGAACCTATCGCCAAGGCACTAGCTAAGACCTAGGGTGAATATGGGAGAAGACTGCTAGGACGCTATCGAACTCCCAGACTCAGTGAGACTTGCCAGAGGACAGAGGGTTGTACCTATCGCTAAGGCAGTCGCTAGCTAAGTGAAGAATTACGGCGCGGGCGTCGGCTTTTATACCCTGCGCTCTGGATTCGTGCGCGCTCGGATATCTTCGGCGGCCTCTTGATGAGATGGACGAATGTGCGAGCGAGAAAGTATTCGAGTCCGCGCGCCGCGCGTGTTTCTAAGAAATCTGTATTGTTACAGGAGATAATTTTATCAAACCAAAAATCGTTGATAGAGTTTATTAATGTGCATGACATATATTTTTTTCAGAATTTTATATCGCGTAGTTTAAAAAATAGAGGGGGGGGGACACATTTTTCAGACTTTGAGACCTGATATCTCGAAAACGATTTGCTTAAATAAAAATGTGATGTATAAACCTTTATATCATTTTCAAAGACCTTTCTATTAATACCCCACACGCTTATGTACAACTAAAAAAAAAATTCTATCCCTCAGTTACATGTATGGAGGGCCCCCACCCCAATGGTTTTTTTTACAATTTAGTATCACATTCCTGTAGCGGTTCATACAACACATATCCTTACCAAATTTCGTTACTGTAGCATTTATAGTTTCCGAGTAAATTGGCTGTGACAGACGGACAGACGGACAGACGGACAGACGGACATGACGAATCTATAAGGGTTCCGTTTTTGCCATTTTGGCTACGGAACCCTAAAAAGTAAATAATATATCATTATTTAGTATTATTGTGTCGACACCGTCGACAATAATGACGCTGGTTGCCCATTATCAAGCTTCACCAAATGAGAGATTTGGAATGGTGACAAATGAAGTCCGCGTGGTGATGGCACTAAGAAACTGAATCCGTAATACTAAATGTATGTAAGAATTACTCTCATTGTGACAAAAAAAATGTGTGAATCTATCACTCATAAATCGAACAGAAAAGGATGATTAAAAAGATAAAATGGAGGCCACCGGAAACTGTCTTCAATTAATTGCCATTAAAGATTCGCTAAAAGGACTTTTCTCAAAATAATTAAAATTTAGGCGCTCGGATACCTACTGCCGATAAAAAGACTGACCTGGTTTTACATCGTTTTAATTACCTTTTGATTTCGTATATTTTACTTTCACTGATTAATCTCAATTTATTTCATTACTCCATTATGATTTTTTCGAAAAGGGACAAAAAGTTTTATAATTTATTTTTCAACAATTAATTTAGTAGTACTTATACCAATCGTCTGGATGCGGGTGGCACAGGACCGGTAATTGTGGCAATCTTTGGGGGTGGCCTATGTTCAGCAGTGCACGTCTTTCAGCTGATATGATGATAGCAATCGTCAGTAGGATCTTATAACATAAATATGACTTTCCATAGCATTTGACGTCTTTGACACATACATATCGTAAAATACGTTCGCAGATATATTTTTACGTAAATACTAATAAATATAAATAATTTAGACTGAAAACTTATGTAAACTCAAGGTTTATGGTTTTAAGTCGTGCTTATTTGTCCTTATTTAATTAATAGTTACTATAAGACTGCATGCACTTTGTTAATATGCCGCATTGTTACAGGCAACCTCTCAATGTTTTTGATTTCCACGATACAGGCTTAGCCTAGTGTGGGAGTCACTGTCAAATTGTGAAAATAAAAAATCAAAACTGACTAAATAAATGAAAATAAGAAAATAGTTTAGGTGTGTAAATAAATAGGTATCAGACATTCTTAATACACCGAGTGTCCCAAGATTATGGGACATGAAGGGAAAGTACCTTAAATTATATCGTGGATAGGATATTTCGATGACAGCAGACTGTATTTTATTTTGAAAATTAAGTAATACAGCATTAAAAAAAAATGTAGCTTTTTCTAGGCATCGAGCCTACTTTAATACGAAAAGATTTTCCTAAGAAACATAGTATCTAAAACTAAAAAAATAACCAAAAATGTTTGCTTCAAAATTCGAAGGAAAATTGTAGTTGGTTCGGTTTCCGGGCGAACTGAGTATTTTTTTGAAAAACTTTAAATGCAGTTTAATTTGCATTTAAAAGTAGCATAAAGTCTTCTTTCAGCAAACTTATTTTTCTAGAATATTTAGTATACATAACTAGGTACACGCACGTGCATATTTTATCCAACTGCAAATAAAGTCTGCAAAGTTTTTGGAATTGCCGATAAGTTGAGGTGCAAAGTTTTCTTTGGATTCCTTTGCAAGAGTAAAAATGTGGTTAATATTTAGAGTTCCGTGGCAAACAAGAAACCTTTATACTTTCGGCCATGTCCGTCTGTGCGTCTGTCTGTCCACAGCACAGCTCAGTGACAGTTAGTACTAGATAATTGATGTTTGGTATAGGTATACATGTCATATTCATCACGCATAAAGTAGTAGAATAGAAAATATAATATAAAATTCCGGGTTTTTGTATTGAAATCCTAAATGTGTGGTATTATTGAAATCTTGAAAAAAAGGGTTTCATTTGGTTTTCTTTCAGTCAATATTACTCACGAATAAAAAGGAATGTGTGCTCCCCCTGTGTTTGATTCGTGGGTAAATTATTAAATAATATTAAAATCTAATTCTACTCTAATTCATGATTTTTTTACATAAATTTTATGTTAACGTGCATTCTGACCAAACAAGCATTCGCTATTCTATCCCCCACTCTACGAAATCAACGAATCACATTTTGTGTAACGATCGAATTTCGTAGAATAGGGGGTTAGAATAGCGAATGCTCGATTGGTCTGAATGCACCTTAAGAAACATAATCGGCCCAGCAGTTTTTGAATTTTATTTTTGGTCGGTTTTTTGTAGAACAAATAGGTATCAAAACTGTAACAGTTGTTACACTGCAGCTTAATTACGTGCAAAAGTTTTCAGTACAAAATTTCCACAATTAAGCCTGGTCAACAGTTTTTACGAAAACCCGAAACGAATTCAACTTTTGCGCACTCACGCTTGTTTATTTCTCTAAGTTTGACTGTTAGCTGTTTCGTTTGTAAAATAAAATACACACAAAAAAAGCTACATTTTTTTTCCTCAAATAAATAAAATACATAGATATTTGGACACCCAAAAGCCTAGTCCTAGGGCTGGGGATATGCGTACCCAGGTGACAAAATATTAATAAATAAATACACATACATACACATACTTAAAAACATAGACAGCCATGACCAAGGAACAAGTATTTGTGATAAATAAATACACAAATAATCTGGTGATGGAATCTTGGAGAAACTGGTCGAAGGGTCATGAATTCTAAACTTTTTTAATAATTAATTGTAGCGTAATAGCATATATTATTGCTGATTCGTGCCATTTGATTATTACGTTTATTAAATGATGCCGTAAGTATATAGAACAACAATCTCAATTTTAATCTTCTTTTCTTACTTTATACCTTAAAACATTTTTAAAAGAAAAGTCAACAGCATTCTCAGATTTTCATTAAATATTTAATTCCACGTAAATCCGAGATAAGCGCTTAAATCTCATAAGAGATGTATGAGTTTGAGTTAGGAGTTGTTCATACCGATGAAGTGTTGACTGTTGATCTAATTCGATGTTTAAATATTTTTTGGCAAATGTTTTACTTGCCAGAGATTAAAAGGCTGAGCAGTTAAAATATTATCGTTGTAATAGAATATTATACAGTCATACTAATATAATATTTCTAGACGGTTAGTAACCTTTTTAGGGTTCCGTAGTAAACGATAAATAACCCTTATAGTTTCGCCATGTCCGTCTGTCCGTCTGTCTGTCTGCAGATAACTTATTGGACGTTAGTAGTAGACATTTTCAATTTGGTACAGGTATACATACACCGGAAATGGTTGGATGCGGAGAGCTGAGGACCGAGTATTGTGGCGCGAATTGGGGAAGGCCTATGTCCAGCAGTGCACGACTGTGGGCTGATAATGATGATGATGATGCATACACCTACTATATACAGGTATATAAGGTCCTAATTTATTAGTTGCAGATATTTTAACACTTGATACTTTACATTAAAATAATTAACTTTAAATATAAATTAAGAAATCTTTTCATGTAATTTTTTTTATTTAATTTTCCTAACAAAAAAAAATATAATTTTGTCTAAAAAAAATCATCATGTGTTTATCACATGTCACAATAACACTGTCTGTCATGTCATCAAACGACACAATCCAACGGAAAATAACATGACATTGACAATCAAGTACTTAATTTATCGACGTGAAGTGGCCAGTTCCAGTTAAGTGATACGTAAAAGAGGTACTAGAATCTGTTCAATGAGTTTTCATTTAATAATACATAAACAGGGTGTTTTTACGTAGCAAATTTGTTTTTCCGTTTTCTCCAAAAAAACATCGTAAAAGCTATAATGTTTCACGGTTTAATATACTCCAGAGACCGAGTACTATCAGCTGTAAAAATATCTGCATCTAATAAATTAGGACCTTATATATTAATCAGCTAATCACGCTGACAAAGTCTTTGAATAACTACGGTACCCTACACGGAGCATGGCCGGTGCTCTTGGCCGGTTTTTTATTTATTTTGCTGTAATCCTATAAACGTACAATAACTGTAACGGCACTTACACTAGTAGTCAACTAGTTGATCCACCCAATGGTCACTAGTGGACAATGCATTGTCAACGAGTGGGCAATGAAAATGGTTGCTCGATACAGCACGTCAGTCGCAAACGCATAGTCGTTGCGACCACACGTTGACCACACGTTGTCCACAACGTCATTCGCTCATTCTATCTCCCACTCTACGAAATCAACAAATTTCAACGTTTTGTATACAGATGTAGGTAGTGCAGAATCCTTTCTCTTCGGCTTTTCACGGAAACATCCGAATTCATATTGCTGTTACAATGAACTTCAGTACATATTTCACAGAAGCTTATTGAGACAGGGAGATTAATTCGGGCGTTTCCGTGAAAAGCCGAAGAGAAAAGATTTTGCGCTACATCTGTAACGAACGAATTTCGTAGATGAGGGATAGAATGAGCGAATGCTCGTTTGGTCTAAATGCACCTAAACTGGCCTACTGCCGCGAACACCAAAGTTTCTAAATTTCGGGGATTTGTCTCTGTCACTCCAACAAAGACGTCATTAGATGGACTGAGAAACATCCCCGCAATTTGCGAACTTCGGTGTTTGTAGTAGTCTCTCTCTCGCACTTTTGAATTCGACGAAAGTGTGACAGAGGCCACACTTCATTCGTAGTTCGCGGTAGGGCCTCTGTTCTCTTAAAACCTAAGCACTTAGTAGTCTCCTAATAAATATCGGTTTATGAGCCGCGTGACCTCCGTTGACCGGCCTAACGTTTATGAAAAACCCTGTATGAAACGATTTATTTAAAAGCATACTCATTTATTAATACACCAGAGCGTTTCCTTTTAATATGCTAAGAGCGTATTTAATTCTAATAAATTAAATGTCGTTCTGTGAAAAAATGCGGATGTGAAATAAAAATAATATAAAATATGCGTCAGAAATAACGTGCAGGATTAAAGTTTAGTAGACGTAAAAGCATTTTATGCGTCAAGTGTAGGTACCGCAATATCGTCTATCCGATTTATACTGCGACCATATATAACATGGACGTCTAACGCCAGCTCAAAAATGCCCCCAAAACCAATTATTCAATTGTGCCAAGATGGGCAGGACATAGCGCTTTTCTTAACACCGCGCATATTTCGACGCAACATATTTGACATATGTTTCTAGAATATGGCCAATTAGATCTTTCATGGACCAATGACAACTACTTTTAAATGGTGATTTAAGTTTTTATGGGTTGATATTGAAATTCATTACCGTGATGCATTGAAGAGCGGGTGACACTTGTCAACTAAAATGCAAGACCATTTTTGAGAGGCAATTTAATATGGCGTGCGGCTTCCATGTTTTATTTGTTCGTAGGATTTATATTAACTTTGAACTGCAGCCCTAGCATAACTTGTGTTTGACAGCAACTCGCGATCTACTTATCTACTCTTTCTAACTGCACTATACATTTTGAATGCATAGTATTTTCCCGTCGAATTTTCATTAAAACGTACGAATGTAAGTTTATCGCTGTCACAATTTTCTTCAGTATCCGTTAATTTAGACGGAAAGGTGAATTCGTTTCCATAAAATTACGAAGGGTAAAGAATGTTTTTGAGACCTGAGATAAACATAAACACGCGTATATTATTTTGTCGGCGCAATATCTTTGACAAAGTGCAATAGAATAATAATACAGCCAATCAAAACTTTAACAGACCGATCACAAGTATTTTAAACAGCGGTGTAAGTTTATATACATTAAAAACCCGATGTCTCCGTCTAACGGGTGACCTTAGTCTAGTTTTCGAGATACTCGCAGCGATCGTATCAAAGATGGTCACTGATAAAAATGTGGAGTGGATCTGCCGGCTGTCTGGCAGATTTTTTCCGTGCAATAGCCATTGTAACCACAATTTAAAAAGAATGAAAATTAAAAAAGGATAGGCCTAGTTGTATGAAATACCTTTAACAGTATCATTGCGGACGAGTGCTACGCGCTACGCTCGTAGCCGATCCCGTGATTTCTCCGAAAAAAAAAATTTCAAAAATTTTTTTTTTGGCGAAAATGGACCTCCGACTGAGAACTCCCCTCGGGAGTTCCCCGCGCTCAAAGTGTTAATGATCTCTTCTCCTAACCTCAACTGAAACGTCATACATCGTAGCCTTTTATAAGAAAAATTACATCAGTATTTTCATTGCATATTTGAGACAAAATAGTAGTAGCAGTAGTAGTAAACACTTTATTGCATAAATCATAAAAAATAATAAACGAAACATATACAATGTGAAATTGTACAAAGGTGAACTTATCCCTTTAAGGGATCTCTTCCAGCTAACCTTTGAGTAACTGAGAGGATACTGGTGTTGGTAGACAAAAACACGTACCTACACGTGGTAGGTTCATGAGAACAAGACTCGTGTCATATAATAGTTTTAAATTAAACTATTTGAACGGGTTATCCGTAAATTAAATAAATATAACTACTTACATACCAATCCTGTAATGTGTTCGAAACGTCGGAATGTAGTTAAATTTAATTGATATACGCGATATAATCCGTTTAAATAGTTTTATTTCATAAGTAATCATTGCGGTAACCCAAGAATCAAATATGTTTAAGTTTGAAGTATAAATCCATAATTTTCTCCTAGTCCATCCAGTTTTCAAGCTAAAGAAAATCGATTGTCAACAAAAAACCTTCAAGACAGCATAAAAGATTTATTGCGTTCGTGTGACCGGCTGTGAATGAGAAGGGTTCGCGGATTTTCGGTCGCTTCGGACAAAATTAATTTAATGGTACGTGGATCCTGAATGGAGTGATCTGATAATGTGATGCAGGTCAAGCCTGGGCAGTTCAGGTAAGGATAATCTTCTTCTTATGGTGCCATGCCCAGTCTAAATGGGCTGCGGCGGTCAGTGTGGCATTTAGCTTTATGCAGGCCTAATCGAGTGAAATTCTGCAATCGTATACAAGCGACGAGTAATAGATGTATGAGAATGACAGATTGCAACGAAAAGTCACGTGATCATTTCCATACATTCTTATGGTCATGTGGCTTATCATTCAAGCGTTTGTGAAGGCTCAAAGTCACCTAAAGGGCAATAGAGAAGGCTATGCTAGAAGTCTCTCTGCGAGATCGGATTAGAAATGAGACCGCAGCAGAACCAAAGTAACCGATATAGCTCTCCGAATTGCTAAACTGAAGTGACAGTGGGCGGGGCAAGTAGAATCGTTGGCTGTTGGGGCAGAAAGGTTCTCAAGTGGCGGCTACGTAGGTACTGGAAGGCGCAGTGTGGGTAGTCCCCCCTTAAGTTGGACTGATGACCTTGTGAAGGTCGCAGGAGTCCGCTGCATGCGGGTGGCACAGGACCGGTCATTGTGGCAATCTTTGGGCAATCTCTCAAATCTAGTCCCACGGTAAGCTCAATTAAGGCTTGTGATGTCGGTACCAGGCGACGATATACAGGGTGGAAAGGGGCGACGTTCCTTCCCGCTACCGACCGAGTCTACCAACCATTACGAGCAACTTTCAGTATGGGACCAACATCGAAAGCGTACATGGAAAATTGACTTTTCCATACTATTGAACTCTAACTAATCACTCACTTCGTATGAGGGGTTAATTTTTTTTTTTATATTTCGATGTTGGTCCCATACTGAAAGTTCATCGTAATGGTTGGTAGAATCGATCGGTAGCGGAATGGAACGTCGTCCCTTTCCACCCTGTATATAATAGATACTTAAATACATACACAGCCATGGCTAAGGAACACATAATTATGATAAATAAATACACAAATAATACCCTCGCCGGGATTCGAACGCGAAACCTCCAACTTCGTAGGCAGGGTCACTACCAACTAGGCTACGGAGGCTGACGAATGGTTATAAGATGGCGGCTGGCTATAAGGTGGTATGTATATGTATTTTATAATGCACCATACGCTCAGAAAGTGCACATTTTATGGACAAACTTATGCTAAGAAGGTGACACTGAAAGCTTTTTCATAGCGCTTTTCACATAGCTAAAATAGTTTTTCTCAAACATGCAATAAAATGTTGTAGTTACATGCCTCAAAGGCGGCCGGTAAGTACTTCGTTGCCGGCCTGGGCCGACAAGTGAATTAGTGCCTTTTTTAATTTTCATTTCACATAGGGTTGTGACCTGGCATCTTGGCTTTTAGCCAATAATTACCTGTAAGTAATATTAGTATTAAAAAATGATTGGCTAATTTTTGCAGTTCTAATTAGGTTTTTAATTTATATAATTTAAAATATGTACAATAACTACTCAAAATCATATTATTATTTAAAAAGCAGTATTATACGGTGCGATCCGTCGGCCCCGATCACCGCATGCGATTGATTGGCCCCAACAGACCGCGTCGTCTAATACTGCTTTTTAAGAGTAAACATTTGCACCTTACAAGCAGGTCAAACTTAAAAAAAAATTAGGTGTCGGTGTCGTATTTGAATTTTGTTGTGTTTCAAAGACTTAGTTATGTTGTTGACTTATAATTTCTTAGAAAGAGATACATTTTTTTTTGTTTCATTTCATTACATGTTTGAGAAAAGCATTATGCATACCTCAGACTCGGTAGTGATGTACTAATTTAGGATACAACGTTGTAGTCCTAGACTGCTAGCCCGAAAAGAAGTATTACTGGACAAGAAACTGGGCGGGAAATATAAAAAAAAGAAATAGTTTTTCTTACTACTCATTCAATCACGCACATCACATCATTAGCCTATCTTAGTCCACTGCTGGACGTAAATTTCCCCAATTACAATTTTGCTGGTGGTAGCAAAATAGGTAGTTAGGCAGGTAAATAGTCAGTGTACCTATTTACTGGCACACAGGCAATCCATGTAAGTCCTCAGGGTAGGCAGCGCATAAACGATTTTTTGGTCACTATGTCCATGGGCCTTAGCTCCCGCTTTCCATCAGGTGAGCTAAGAGCTTAGTTGTCTTACTTCGTCACATAAAAAAAATTAACAATGCGTATGGACGCATTATACTAATATTTCAAAACAGAAACCAGTTCCTAAAACAATCCCCGAATTCAATTACGACATTTTCTTCCATTTGCTTTATTTTTGATACAGTATAATTATTTCTTGGTTAGAATTTGTTCGCAAAATGAAGGCACGTGCTATGTATCTGTCTGCCTATTAGCTAGATGCCTTCTCTATCCGCACAGGCTAAACTCTCGTAACTTTTTTGCTTTCGCATAATGATCGAGATTATGAAGAGTAATCAGATATCCTTTGGGATTTTATCTTGCGGACGCCTAATCAAATTACTTCGGTAATCAATCAACAAAATGATTACCTTAGTCTGATATAGACCGTCAAGAATCTAGTGTTTCTTATTAATATTGCCGCTTTTACTCAAACACATATCTGAAACAGTATTTTGATCAAATAACAACTCTTATTCGAAGTAAAAGAAAGGTGACTTTTCTATGAATGCTGAAGATCCAACGTTTAGTAAAGCAACGATATACTTTAATAATAATTACTTATTACTTTCGTATGTAGGTTGATAAAGTTATTATGTTGAGAGTAGCTTAATTTGTGATCTTTGTTTGCAGTGGATCTTGTGTTTACTACGATTTCTTTATACAAACTGAACAGGCAAATAATAAAATAAAATAGGTCTGAATGGCTGTTTAAATTAATGATTTAGCTTCTTCAATTGATGTGAGGTAATGGCAGTAAGAACACACTTGTCACGGCTTCAACTCCTCCTGCGGGTGTCGTAAGACTCGACTAAGGGATGGAAGTGTCACTGACGATTCTTTGATTGATGATGGGCAGCAACGTCATCATAGTGGACACATTACTGCGATTGCCAATCCGCTTGCCCAGCGTGGCGATTATGGGCATTTACCTCCTAATGCGTCTATACGCATAGTTAATAGGATAGGCCTACGTCCAGCAGTAGACTAAGACAGGCTGATGATGTGATTTGATAATACATAGGTACATTCGAGTTTGTAAATATAAAGATATTTCTTCACTGTAATCAACGGAGCTTGTGAAAATTTTGTTTGTATACATATTTATGAACTTGACTTAGGAATACTGGTTCTTTATACAGGTTGACTTTTTATTCACCGGGCAAACTTTAGGGAGTTAATTCTGTCATATATCATATTGATGATCTTTTTCTATGGAACCCACATCTAGCAATGTACCTCTACAAGTTGCAGACCATTCTCAAAATTGCCGGAATATACTCTGAAATATCCGAGAACTTTCATGAGAATTTAAGAATACGTTCTCATAGAGAATGTTTCCATGAGAACTTATAAAAAAGTTAAGAAGACTATTGTATTTCACTATTGAGTAAACAAGACGTCTAGTATACGTTAAAGGGCATGTATATACAACGGTTTTGGCATGATTAGATTGGTTGTACATTTTATATTGCCGAGAACATTATTTATAGAAGTTTCGCAACTTATGAAACATCTCGGTACATTACTACACACATGTTATTAAAGAAAAAAAATCCGATGTTTCATACATTTCTACTTCTTATTCATGAGGCTGTTGTTAACTTTGAGAAGCGTTGCTTGGAAGACCTCGATGCTAAACGATATACAACTTCATATTTAATAAACTTCCCGTTGAAATGAAATGTTTGTCAATATTACCTTTTAAAGAAAAGTTGTTCGATTGGTTAGTCAAACAGTGTTTTTATAGTATCAATTTCTTTTTGCAGAGTTAGTCAACTTAAAGAACATGTTAAGTTTTATAATGTGCTCAATTGTATTTAAGATGTGTTAAATTGTAAATGCAAGATAACATAGATGTATAAAGAAATATTGTACGCCTTTGTAAGGCAGGATTTGGAGAACATGAAACATTTGTAAGATCTTTGTAAACCCAAAACCATGCAATAAAATTTCATCAATATAACCTTAGAATCCACCCTCTAAAATTTGAGGAGTGAATGATCACCCCATGTTAATAAATCTAACCTATTTTATTATACCTCATATAGCTAATAAAACACGTCAATTCCCTAAAAATGATATGTTGTGTTTTATTATTAAACACCCACGCCAATATCAATGTGACACTTGAACGCCAAATATCATTTCCAACAAAAAACGAAATGTCATTCATTCATCATTTCTGTTGGTAGACAAAGAATCCATTTCAGTTATCACCGATCGAGCAAATACTGTCACCATACTTCATTTATTTAAGTGTTAGCTATACTGTTTGTTCAAACTACCCTTGACAATGCCAGAGTAGGTTTGTGCTGAGTAGTCTATGTTTCATTAAATACACACATTACATGAACCGGAAACCGGTATTTTCTAACTGTTATTTCCGTTCTTCGGTACATAAATTCTAAGTTAAAGAAGTAATTTCAAAATACGATGGTGTGAATTACATAAAATATTGAGTAGTACATAAACAATATAAAACATATTAAAATTTTGGGCTATTTTGAGGTTTTTCTAAAATACCGGTTCAAGTCCCTGCATATTTATATTCTTTAGTATTTATTAAAAATAAACATCATATTGGGCCAGATACACGTGTAAAAAAAACATCATTTTTTCTATACCATACCACGACGTGTATGTATAATTTATCTTGTTTATTGAAATTACGACCTCTGTATAGCCCGGGCAAGCTAATATGTAGTCACAATTAAAGCTAACTAGAATCAAGGAAAGGAATAGAATAAAGAAATTTTCGAAGATTAAAACCTTATGGACACAGACTTACATTGGAAACAAATACAACTAAAGAGCATACATTTTTGCAACAAACACTAATAAAATAATCAAATGCCTCGTCCCGATTTGAACCTAATAAATGACAAGACATTTATAGGTATTAATCATATATCGTCAATAACATAGCAAACATACATAAAATAATTTCATTACAATAATCTACAATTCAATAAATTAACAAATTAAATAATTATTATTATTTATAACAATTATTTTTCATCAAGAAATTCATTAACGGCGTAATACGCCTTTGAGACACAATACATTTCAAAAAAGTCCCTCTGTTTCATTGGTTCTGATTGGCTCAGGTATTTTATTATATATCTTAGTACCCATTACACCGAGAGACTCGCCAGTTTTCTACAGCCTATGCTTATGCTTTGCTAACCATGAGTTGGTAAGTAACGTTTACAGTAATTATGAGGTATTCTTAATATTAACATCAGTACGATTTTGTACCGTTTGGCGTTTAAACTTTAGGTTCAGCGCACGAAAATTGTTTACTGAAATCGTGAAACGTCTGGATGATGTAAAGACCAAAGAGCTGGCGACTTCTTCCCATAACGTATAAGAATTGCGATACAGCGAGAAAATTCCACCAGTATCCTGGGTTTATCGGATTTTATTAATGTATATGACTTGTATAGTTTTAAAAATAAAAGTTAAAAAAACATCAGTTAGCATAAGATATACATATTCATTTACTTGAACTTATGGTGTAGTTTCAGGATTTTTATGTAGGGGGCGTAACGAATTAACTATATAAGCCATATTACTTATAGTTTACTGTTATACCTACACTCTGACGATACGGATCAACTTCTTGATGTACAATCTACCAGATATACCGAGTGCCTCTGACCTTGGGGCTTTAAATGTCAGCATCGATTCTCTAAAGTGGGGCAGCATTTGTTCCACTTGTACAACTTTAATTCGATTTGTGCTGTTGCTTTTTTAATATTTAAAAGTTGTGAAATAAAAATGTGGTCAGGCTTTTAAAATACCACAAATTGTCGGGCATCGTGCAATACTTACCGCGTAACTATCACTGGTAAAATCTGCGTATTTACACAACATCGATAGGGAAAATCCACGTATCTATAAGGCTTGTTCACGAAATAATGTCAATGTCTTTTTGCCTCGAACTCGACTGTGAGCGATGACGGCAGCATTATACCGCCTACCATCCCGCGGTGCGCACACTCCATGCCAGAAATTCGCATCTCCCAGAAAGATGTTCGGCGGGAGTTGCTGTCGTTAAACGTTCACAAGTCGAGCGGGCCAGACGGCATACCTGCAGTGGTGCTTAAACGTTGTGCTCCTGAGTTGTGTCCTGTGTTAACACGTCTCTTCGCTCTTTCCAGTATCAAACGGGAAGTTCCATCTTCGTGGAAGACGGCCCTTGTGCACCCTGTTCCAAAAAAGGGTGACAGATCGGATCCATCGATCCATTATAGGCCTATCGCTATCACCTCCCTTCTCTCTAAGGTCATGGAGCGTATAGTTAACGCTAAGCTCCTTGGTTACCTAGAAGAACTCGATCTTATAAGCGACCGCCAGTATGGCTTTCGCCACGGTCGCTCTACCGGTGATCTTCTAGTGTACCTCACTCACCGCTGGGCATCAGCCATTGAGAGTCAAGGCGAGGCTTTGGCAGTCAGCCTAGATATAGCGAAGGCGTTCGATCGGGTCTGGCATAGGGGCCTTTTGTCGAAGTTGCCATCTTATGGACTGCCCGAGGGATTATGCAGATGGATTGCTAGCTTTTTGTCCGGCAGACGCATTCGTGCCGTAGTAGACGGTAGCTGCTCGGATAGCATGGACATAAACGCTGGCGTCCCGCAAGGCTCTGTGCTATCCCCAACGCTGTTCCTTCTGCATATCAATGACATGTTGTCTATCGGCGACCTCCATTGCTATGCGGATGACAGTACTGGGGATACTTTTTACACAGACCGTGCTAATATCCCTCGCTCTGTGGTACTGGAAAGTCGCGGAAAACTTGTGTCTGACATCGAGAACACTTTATCTAGAGTCTCGTTATGGGGTCGGGATAACCTAGTCAGGTTCAACCCCACAAAGACACATGTTTGCGCGTTTACCGCTAAGAAAACCCCATTTACTGTGGCTCCAAAGTTCCAAGACACAGCTCTTACCATGTCAGGGAGTATTGGGATCCTCGGAGTCGATATTTCCAACGACGTCCAATTCCGATGTCACCTAGAGGGAAAAGCTACGCTGGCATCCAAAAAGCTCGGGGTGCTCAATAAAGCGAGGGGATACTTTACTCCGGGGCAAAGACTTCTGTTATATAAGTCGCAAGTCAGACCCCATATGGAGTATTGCTGTCACCTCTGGGCAGGAGCACCTGTATACCAGCTTGCACCCTTTGACTCGGTTCAGAGACGAGCTGTTCGAATAGTCGACGATCCCAGACTCACAGGCGGTATTGAACCCTTAAGTCTAAGGAGAGACTTCGCCTCCTTATGTGTGTTCTATCGTCTGTACAATGGGTTGTGCTCTGAAGAACTGTTCGACATGATGCCAACGTCCACTTTTCATCATCGCACCGCTCGCCACCGACTGGGCGCTCATCCTCACACCTTGCAACCTAAATGGTCGCGCACCGTGCGGTTTCAGAGGAACTTCCTCCCGCGGACGGTCCGTCTGTGGAATGAGCTCCCTGCCGAGGTTTTCCCGTTGAACTACAGTATGGGGTTCTTCAAAAGAGGAGTGTACAAGTTCTTATTGGGTCGGCAACGCGCATGTGACACCCCTGGGGTTGCAAGCGCCCATAGGCTACGGTGACTGCTTTCCATCAGGCGGGCCGTATGCTTGTTTGCCACCGACGTGGTATTAAAAAAAAAAAAAAGCCTCTGCCGTGTGATACTATTTTATTAAACCAAACCACACTTTTACAATGTTAAATTTAAAAATTGACGACATATTTATTATTTGAAGGAAATTGTGAACTACTTTCTGGGATTCATATAATTTACTATAAAAACTAGCATATAATTTAAAACTTCAAAGCTATGTATGTTCCACTTTTTAATAGCAAGCAAATTATTTCCAATATTAAAAATATTCCAATTGACGAAAAAGTAATTGCTCTGCCATTAACTGTACAGCGAACAAAACCTGTTTTTTATTCAAAAACGGAACGAGGTTTTAATATTCATAAAGCTAACTTCATTGTCCTAAAATGCTTTTTGACTGGAAATTGTGTTAATTTGTACTCAAACTCGAATTCAGAGCAATAGATTTCGTCATTTCGCAGACGTAACGAGGTAAATTATTTTGAATCTTTGAACCCTTCAATTGTTTATAGAGAAACAACATTGATGATAACTTTTCGTAATTAGGCTACGTAGGTGTTTTGTTTAAATTTCTAATAATTGGGTATGTAAAGTTTTTTGAAGTGGTGTAAATTATATTTTATTTGGATGATAGGCTTCCTAAGGATCACGAAAAACCAGTTATTTTATATTTATAACTATTAATTTATCATTAATAATTATTTATAATATTTTTAATTTATGGCTCACAAGCTCAACGACTTTTGCGCTACTGAAAATTAAAAAAAACACATGATGGTTGTCAAATATGTCATTGTCAAAAATAACTACGTCTTTCAACGGTTTTATTCGTTCGATTGCATTTGGTGGTTTCAGTGATTTAAAGAATATTTTTAACGACCTCAGCACGAATTTTGGACTCTTGATCTTGCCGCACTACTCCATGACCCCTGCACGATATTTTGGACAACGTTTGGATCTTCCTGTGACTACCTACGCTCTGCTTTTTGGACTACGTTTTCTTGCCTTTCTGACGACCCTGGTTTTGACTATTGGACTGCTTCACGTACATCTAGATACAATGAATAGTGATAGCAACTGATTCGTGACGGAGTATTACAGAGATATGCTCATGTGCTTCGTACCCAGCTGTAAGGAATACAGACGCGACTTTCCTGACTCAGCTTTTCTATGTGTACCAAAATGTTTACAACCAACTTGGTGTCACGCGTTGGATATAATTGCCCGAAACGGACCCTATATGTTTGTGAAGAGCATTTCAATGTGAGTGTAGTGACTATTCTATGTATCAAAATTATACTCAATAACACGTTTTTATTGTTATTATTAGTATGCGTTTTAAATATTTTTAATTAAAAAAAAACATACTAACATATCAGTAGTTATTACTACAAAATAAAATATTTTAAATGTTTTACAGATGGAAGAAGATTGCTACAAAAGCAATTCAGGAAAATTACATCTGAAAAAGAAAGCAAACCTAATAATAACTAGAACATATTTTGAATATGAGACTGTAAGTATCAATCATTATTACTACTGTAGTAACTTGATAGATTTATCAATACATAGATGTAAGGAAATACATAGATTGCGATGGTGGCCTGGTGGTCAGATGTAGGCCTTTCAATCTGGAGGTCCCAAATTCAAGCCCCAGTGTGTACTAATAAGTTATTTGGAAATTATGTATATAATGTCATTAGATATTTACTAATTGACTTTCCCTCTTCAAGTATTATTTGTTTTTTATAAATTTTTACTTCTTTACTTTCAGGATATTTTAACTGATGACAAACTCAACTATACTGTTGTAAACAACAAGGAAACAACTATAACAATCACTCCAAAAACGGTAAGAAGTTTACATTTCTGAATTTAACACTTCGGAAACCACAATTTTGAACAATGACCCAGAAACTAACAGAACCCACTAGGCAGGCAAGGACCTGAATTGCAATACCGGCATACCGCACACCACGATTGCGCCGCTAGGCGGGCACGCGGCTGAAGTCAGCAAGTCCACCTGTACGATGGTTCTAAAATAATGTTCTTATATATTCATGCCTTAGGCACTGGTCTCACCGCGAGCTACTAAGCTATGAACTATCGGCTATAAACACGAATAAAAGATACGCACTCCCGTGTAAATAAAAGAGACACGGTGATACTCGACAGCAATTAGCTATCAACGCCGGGCGAGTATCGCCGTGTCTCTTTTATTTACGCGGGAGTGCGTATCTTTTGTTCGTGTTTATAGCTCATAGTTCATAGCTTAGTAGCTCGCGGTGAGACCAGTGCCTTATATGGGTATCATCTATGGGTTGCTAATACTATGATAATAGTCTACAACACTAATAAACCTGTTTTTATTTTTTCAGCGAGAAATGTCTACCCAGACCGACATCACTATATCAAATAAAT
Organism: Thaumatotibia leucotreta; assembly: GCA_025490895.1. Lineage (NCBI taxonomy): Eukaryota > Metazoa > Arthropoda > Insecta > Lepidoptera > Tortricidae > Thaumatotibia > Thaumatotibia leucotreta. The sequence continues at coordinate 46,474 of JALPQI010005615.1, forward strand.
TTGTCATGGCCAAACCTTCAACAAGAAGTGTGCAAGTTTCAGCTGATATTAAGGAAGGAGCAAGTGTGGCAGAGAGTCAACCATCTTCATCAATTGCAAGCCGTTCACCAGCGTCCTCTCTGTATGAGCCCACTAGTTCTTTCTCGTCTAGCTCAACTAAAGAACCCGAAAAAAAAGATCTATCAGGACGTACACATATTTTAAAAGTTATTAAGGAATACCCTAAAACATAAACATAAACCTGCAAAGTAATATAATAAAAATTCAATAATTTATCGTTTTGTTTTATTTTATAAACACAAGTAAGTTTTTTCTATAGTATAGATTAATTTTAAAAATACAATCTTACCCGGTTTTAGCCGATCGTGGATTCAAAGGCATAGAAACTCTCCTTGCACAGAAACAAGTGAAACTTCTGCGGCCTCCAAGTGTTTCCTCGTCGGAAACGCCTACCAAAAAAGAAGTCATTCAAACAAAAATTATTGCTAGCTTGAGGATACACATAGAACGTGTCATAAGGAGAGTTAGAGAGTTTGCATTTCTGAAACCGCACTCAGTTATAAACCATAACCATGTGAGATTTGCAGATGAAGCTGTTTTTATAGCATGTGCTCTAATAAACCTGCAAAGTAATATAATAAAAATTCAATAATTTATCGTTTTGTTTTATTTTATAAACAACACAAGTAAGTTTTTTCTATAGTATAGATTAATTTTAAAAATGCAATCTTACCCTTCGCTATCACATTTTTAGGGTTCCGCAGTAAACGAGTGAACAGCATAATAGCTCAGTGGCCGTTAGTACTAGAAATTTGCAATGTGGTATACATATTAACTACGCCGACTATGTAGTGTATCTCCCCTAACAGATAAGTGCATTTCATTTTTTTATTTTTCTAATATTGGTATTTTTCTAATTATGGTAATTCTAGTGTGGGGTATCGTTGAATAAGTCTTTCAAAAAGAATAAGGGTCCCAAAAGACAGTTTTTTTCTAAAGTCATTATTTTCGGAGACAACTGCTTCAGGACAAAAAAAAATGTCTCCATGGATCCCTAGGTTAACCCTAAACTTTCATATACAGATACAGTGCCAAGTAAGGGTTAAAAAAATATGAAAAAAAATCATGAATAGTGTTACTTATACAATACCTACTTTAAAATAAACTATATCGAACATAATCGGCCCATAAATCCTACAATGAGCAGGGACCGACAAGCTCTTGGGCGATTTATTTTAAAAATAATATGATTATTAAGGATACACAAATGTATTATTTGCCTTGAGGGACATATTAAGTCAAATTAATAAGTATGGTAGGATAGCTTTTTTAGCGCCTACCAAACAAAAACTTAAAATACATTCCCTACCCTACACACATTCCCTATTGTGTAATAAAAAAGAACCAGGCATTGTATTTACAGTTATTGAAAAGGTTGCTGACACTAAGCAAAGATTGGTTCGGAAAACAAGTAGCAGCACACGGTATGGTATATTTTAAAGTAACAGATTTTTTTAAGACAGTATTTATTTATTCTTATCAAGACTTTAAGATATTGCATTATGTAAAATTTTTGGGTAAACTATGTCTTTCCAAAATTCTTCTGTGGCAAGTTTCTTGAATCCGCTCGATCAAATCCACTCATGTTAAAAATCAAACGGCAGTTGTTGAAAATCAAAGCGAGGGTCGTCAGAAAGGCAAGAAAACGTAGTCCAAAAAGCAGAGCGTAGGTAGTCACAGGAAGATCCAAACGTTGTCCAAAATATCGTGCAGCGGTCATGGAGTAGTGCGGCAAGATCAAGAGTCCAAAATTCGTGCTGAGGTCGTTAAAAATATTCTATAAATCACTGAAACCACCAAATGCAATCGAACGAACAAAACCGTTGAAAGACGTAGTTATTTTTGACAGTGACATATTTGACAACCATCATGTGTTTTTTTTAAATTTTCAGTAGCGCAAAAGTCGTTTAGCTTGTGAGCCATAAATTAAAAATATTATAAATAATATTAATAATAAATTAATAGTTATAAAAATAAAATAACTGGTTTTTCGTGATCCTTAGGAAGCCTATCATCCAAATAAAATATAATTTACACCACTTCAAAAAACTTTACATACCCAATTATAAGACGTGGGTTGTTATATTAACGAGAAAGATTATGGATATTGATGATTTGTACAGCCGTGTGGTGGTGACAGCAGTATACATACATAGTAATACATTTGTCACCACCCCAACTCCTCCTTCGGGTGTCGTAAGAGTCAACTAAGGGATTGAAATGTCATTACCATTATTTGACAAAATTTTGATGATGGACAGCAACGTCATCATAGTGGACAAAATACTTCGATCGCCAATCCACTTGCCCAGCGTGGCGATTATGGGCATTCACCTTCTAATGCGTCTATACGCATAGTTAATAGGAGAGGCCTACGTTCAGCAGTGGATTATCATAGGCTGATGATGATATAATCAGGTTTGTATAGTCAATTTACTTTCACACCTACCTACTTCGTACCTTCACAGTTTGTCAGAACTGCTCTTCGATCGCCTTCGCCCTTCGCTAGATAGGTACCCCTTTTTCAATTCCTAACTCTAGTATTATGGCGCTAGTTATCATTCCTAAAAATCATTCTTGAAATATGACATAAATTAAACTAAGTAGATTAAATTTGTATGTGCGACAGTTGATTTTTAAATTTGTGTTAACACTTTCATTGCCAATGAGTGCTACGCGCCACGCTCGTAGCCGATTTAGTGATTTTATCGCTTTGTAGCAAAAATGGAACTCCACAGAGAACTGCCCTTGGGAGTTCCGAGCGCTCAATCTGAAACACAATGCCAATTCAAAAAGGAAACGCAATATACTAAGTTAAAAATCTCGATTAGCCGTTTTTGTTACCCTGAAACCATTGTGAAATAAATAAATAAATATCTTGGCACTTCTTACACAAATCGACCTAGTCCCACGGTAAGCTCAATAAAGGCTTGTGATGAGGATACCAGGCGAAGATATATATAATAGATAGATACATACATATATACTTAAATACATAGACAGCCATGACCAATGAACAAATATTTGTGATAAATACACAAATAATGCCTTCGCCGGGATTCAAACTCGGAACCTCCAGCTTCGTAGGTAGGGTCTACTAACTAGGCTACGGAGGCTGACAAAATAAAAGTTGTCCGTTTTTAACGAGACCTGGAGCATGCAGTTACACCTCCAAGGTCACCCTGTATAGTTTCAGCAAGTAAGTTGCAGTTTGGAATAGCTCAGAAGACACAAAGGCAAATGCAATATGCCCGGAGAATGCACTCTGTGAGCAAGGTATGTGATGGACATAGCTAAATGCTTTACTGCCTACGCGAATTTGTGAAATCCACATATTTCGAGGATTGGGTCAAACGCAAACCCATGTTCGGAGTCTTTCCGGTGGACAATCTAAAATTAAAGCTTGATTTTCTTATGCAAGCCTTATTTTTATTAAGACGTACTCCTTTTTCATTGCGTTGTATAATAAAAATCATTACTACCTGTCCACAGGCTGTTATTATCAAACCGGAATCAGAAAGGGATTCGAAAGTACCGACTGTTGACACAACAAATGACACAATATTTATCAAGAAAAGAGTTGTTTATACAGTGTGTATATGAAATATAGCCGCATATTGTAACCAGACATAGATTTAAGAATTATAGTCTAACTTTTATGACAATTATTAATTTAGCGTTAACTACCATGGCGTAATTAATTTTTAATTTTTTTTGAGCAGCAATGTACGGCGTACACTTATCACTAGTGACAGTTGTGATATTATGATGTTTATTGTCAACAAACAACAACAAAGCTTTACATTGCGTGCTGAATTATTTTATATGAAAGAAAAAAGATTGCTTTTTTTAAATAATTTTGTGATAAATATATTAATTAGTGCCTATACTAAGACCCCCTAAAGTTTGTGGTTATATCAAATATACACGCTGTAGATGTCACAAGTGATTAATTAATGTATTGTATGTAAGTCTCTGAACTTAAACTACAAATATATTAATTTAACTATGAATATATCCTAGATTGACTTACACACTATCGTGTCAACATTACTTTCAAATCCCGTTCTAATCGCGGTTTGATAATAACTATAGCCCACAGGAAAGAAAAAGTGCGTGTTCAGCTGAACTGTAGAGCTCCTCTTGCCTGTGGCCAATAGTAAGCAACTGGTAGGAGAGTAGTCGTGATTTTTATCATACAATTCAATAGGAAAGGAGTGCCTTTAAATGACAATAAGGGTTTAATAAGTAAATTAAATCTCATAGCCCTTAACTTTTAAAATGTCCACTGGAAAGACTCATTACATGATTTTGAGTTTGACCCATTTGTCTGTCATTCCAACGAAGTCATCATAAGAGTGACAGAAGTCTTCCCGTGGGTGTCGTAGGAGTCGACTAAGGGACTAAAGTGTCACTGATCATACACTTGACCCGGGTATGTCTGAAAACTACGACCAAGGTGGTTATGATGTAGTACGGTCAAATCGTACATTAAACTCGCAAAACATGTAGTAAAGCTGCATTTTTGGTATGTTATTTAGACACCATAGGGCAGTATAAAACCACATTTTGCAAGCAAAAAAAAGTTGTGCTAGCTGCGTTATACGTGAAAAACTGTGAAATTTACTGTCTATTTTTAGTTTCTGATTTTTATAAAAAAAACCTTACGTTTTTTGACAATATGTATCAGGTAACGTTTAAAGATGAATAAATTTGTAACAAGATGAGATAACATGCATTACCGTAGGTCTTATAGTTTCAGAGATTCGAGACTTCAAATAGTACCCTGTTTTGTAAACTAGATAAAATGTTGAGTTTTGCTATCGTTTTTGGTTTAATATCGCCTTACCTAATTATGCTACGAAAAACATTAAATAATTATCTTATAGCGCAATTAATATTCTTTCATTTAAGGGTAAAATCAGGCCAGTAAACTTAGTAATTGAAACTAAAAACGCGAAATTCAAAAAGCAGGAGGTCCGCTTTCTAAGTTTTTCGTACAAATGGCAAGTCGTGTTGCAAAGCTGCAATTTTTGTATATTATATAGGCTCTATAGGGATGTACGAAAATGCATATTACAAGAAAACAAAAAAAAGGATTTAGGTATAGGACGTAAAAAACTGAAAAAAAATCGGACTTTTTTTAGTTTTTGATGTTTAACTAAAAAACCATAACTTTTTGATACTAATTGCTAAAAAACTATGAAAGAATATTAAATTTGAAAGGATTTGAGCTACCTTCCATTACGCTAAATTATATAGATTTAGAGATACGACATTTCAAAATGTGCCCTTCATTAAGTTAAGAAAATAAATGCATGTTTTGAAGCCGCGTCTACCCCCAACTATAAGACTTACAGTGATTGTTATCGGCTCAATTTGTTCCAAATTTAATGTAGTTATTATCTACAATTACTTTTTTTTCTTAGCGCGAACGTTTTGCCAATATATTTAGTGAATAGCTTTAACGTAACCTAAAATTTGTTTGTTTTGATAAAAGGGCACTTTATGAAATGTCGTATCTCAAAATATATATAACTTACGGTGATGCAACGTAGCTCAAATCCTTTCAAATTTAATGTTCTTTCTTAGTTTTATAGCAATCAGCATCAAAAAGATAATAGATTTTAAGTTAAACGTCAAAAACTAAAAAAAGTGCGAAATTTTTTCCGTTTTTTACGTCCTATGCCCAAATTATTTTTTTGTTTTTCTTTTAATATGCATTTTCGTATATATCTATAAGGCCTTTATAATATACCAAAATTGCAGCTTTGCAACTCGACTTGCGATTTGTATGAAAAACTTAGACAGCGGGCCTCCTGCCTTTGGAATTTCGGGTTTATACTTTCAATTACGAAGTTCACTGACCTAATTTCACCCTTAAATTAAAGAATATTAAGTGCGCTATAAGGTCATTATTGCATGTTTTTAGTGGCATAATTAGGTGAGGCGATATTAAGTCGAAAACGTTAGCAAAACACGAAATTTTATCTTGTTTACAAAAAGGGGTACTTTTTAAAGTCTCGAATCTCTGAAACTATAAGACCTACGGTAATGCATGTTAGCTCAACTTGTTGAAAATTTATTAGTCTTTAAACGTTTGATAACATATGATATCAATAAACGTAAGGTTTTTTTAATAAAAATCAGAAACTAAAAAATGGCCCTAAATTTCGCAGTTTTTCACGTACTTCCCAGCTAGCACAACTTTTTTTTGCTTGCAAAATATGGTTTTATACTGTCCTATGGTGTCTAAACAACATACCAAAAATGCAGCGATACTACTTGATTTGCGAGTTTAGGGTAAAATTATGTACGATTTGACCGTACTAATGGTCCCGTTTTATCTATTTATCGTGCTACGCATCACTTTTGCACTTACATACTTGTTAGAACCTGACGGCAACAACGACAAACGATTAAACACGGTACCATCATAAGCCTACAAGACCACCGGGGGATGGGTAGCATCCCTAAAGTGCGGTGGAGACAATGCGATTGCCAACCCGCATGCCAAGCGTAGCGATTATGGCAGCATCATACACTTGACCCGCCATGAAGAGTGACAGAAGAATCCTCGAAAGTTGCGCTTTTCGAAGTCTGCGTTAGGGCTGCAGGCACAACTAGGTAATCTTATGCACAGATGGACCATTTTTTTTTTCAAATTTGTTCCTGTTACTTTTTTGAAACATGGGTAATTTTTATATGATTTTTATTCAGAATTGTGAGCTATTTTGGTTCCAAGAGGAGAAAAATGTTGTCTCTAAATAAATAAAGGTACACTTTTTGAACTTTCCATTCGTTTACAGCCATACAAAATGGCAAAACATGTCTCCTATCAGGATCGAAAGAGCTCACGATTATGACTGAGAATCATATAAGAATTCCAAATCCAAAAATCAGGGGAATAACTTTAAATAAAAACTGCCTAGAAGGCACTGGTCTCGCCGTGAACTACAAAGCTATAAACTATCGGCTATAAATACGAACAAAAGATACGCACTTCCGTGTCAAATAAAAGAGACACGGCGATACTCGACCAGCTTTTTTTACACAGGAGTGTGCATCTTTTGTTCGTGTTTATAGCCCATAGTTCATAGCTTAGTAGCTCGCGGTGAGACTAGTGGTAAAATGAGTCATGGTGGTTTATTTCTATTAGGTATTGCCAACCAATTAAAACCATTGGCCACTCAAGAACAACTATGTCATAATAACGATTTAAATCAGATATAGAAGTCTCTTTATGCTTGTTATAAATTTTGACATGATTCTAGAGTCAAAGGCCGCGATAGTGCCAGATAGAAGAAGAAGTACAAATGTAGTGTAAAATCCATTCACTTCGGCTTTTCACGGAAACGGCCGAATTAATCTCCCTGTCCCAATTAGCTTCATCAGTGCAATATAATATACTGATGTTCATTGTGACAGCAATATGAATTTGGATGCTTCCGTGAAAAACCGAAGAGAAAAGATTTTGCACTACATCTGTACATGAAGAATCATCATCATCATATCAGCCGAAAGACGTCCACTGCTGAACATAGGCCTCTCCCAAAGATTGCCACAATGAGCGGTCCTATGCCACTCGCATCCAGCGCTGCGACCTTCACCAAGTCATAAGTCCACCTTATGAGGGGCCTACCCACGCTGCGCCTTCCGGTAAGTGGCCGCCACTCGAGAAATTTCCTACCCCAACGGCCATCGGTTCTACGCGCAATGTGCCCCGCCCTCTGCCACTTCAGTTTAGCGATTCGAAGAGCTATATCGGTTACTTTTGGTTCTGCTGCGGATGGTCTCATTCATAAATAAGAATACTCCGTTTTAAATGTTTAGTATTAAGGATGTTTACATCATCAGCCTATGATAGTCCACTGCTGGACGTAGGCCTCTCCTATTAACTATACCTATAGACGCATTAGGAGGTAAATGCCCAATGTGATGACGCTGCTGCCCATCATCAATCTTTTAACAAATAGTGGTCAGTGACACTTCAATCCCTTAGTCGACTCTTACGACACCCGAAGGAGGAGTTGGGGTGGTGACAAATGTTGCCGCTATTGCCGTCACCACACGGCTATTATTGTTATTAAATATATATTATAATGAGGGAGTTAAGTTACATTAAATTTGATTTAGCCTCTTTACTTGACACATATTAGTCTACCTATTACAATTGAAAGTCCAATTTCAATTCAAGTAGTTATTTTAAAATTAAATGACAGGTCTACTCGGTTGTCTCGGCATTATTTATGTATAACTACGGCTATTTATTTAATGCTTTGACATTAGACACTCTATTTTTGTTCGTTTGAACATGACGCCAATAAACCAAATCTGTACGTTTACAAACTTTTTCGAGTTCGAATTTAATATTAAAAGGTATTATCAAACCGCGATTAGAATGGGATTCGAAAGTATTGTTGACACCGCAGTGTATAAGTCAATCTAGGATAAATTCATAGTTATATTCATATATTTAAAGTTTAAGTGCAAAGACTTACAGACAATAGATTAATTAATCACTCACTACATCTATAAACAACTCTTTTCTTGGTAAAATTTGTGTCATTTGTTATGTCAACAGTACTCTCGAATCCCTTTCTGATTCCGGTTTGATAATAAATAAGGAGGAAAAACCGGCCAAGGGCTGTCAGGGCTGTCAGTGTAGGGTTCCGTAGTGATTCAAAAACGGCTGGGCCGATTATGTTCGAAATAATTTTATTTTAAAGTACTCTAAAAGTACCCTATTCATGTTTTTTTTCGTATTTTTTGGACCTACGGATCAAAAGTTAGAGGGGGACACCATTTTTTTTATTCCGGAGTGATTATCTCCGAAAATATTGACTTTGGAAAAAAACTTTCCATAAAGACCCTTATTATTTTTAAGAGACCTATTCAATGATATCACATTATAGGATTACATCAAATAAAAAAATCATCCTCACTTTACCAGTTGGGGAGGTACCCGAAAAAAAAAATTTTTCGAGTTTTTATTAAACGACTTAGTTGTCATAAATAATATGTATACCAAATTGCAGATTTCAAGTATTCACGGCCAATGAGCTATGCTGCCGACAGACGGATAGACGGACATGGCGAAACTAGTTATAAGGGTTCCGTTTTTGCCATTTTGGTTACGGAGCTCTAAAAAAGAAAACAATTTTAGACCTTTTGCTAAGGTCAGCCGTACACTTGTAAGTTCTTAAGTAAGTTAAAGGTACGGAGTTATAGGTACTAAGAAATGAAAGGTGAATATCACTATCTCATTCCTTTGTATAGCTCCGTCCTTATAACTTACGTAAGAACTTACAGGTCTAAGAGCCATGATGATCAGTCAACAGTCAATCAGCCTATTTTAGTCCACTGCTGAATGAAGGACTCTCCTATTACCTATGTGTATGGCATTAGGAGGTAATATGACCATAATCACTTCGCTGGGCAAGCGGATTGGCGATCGCAGTAGTGTGTACTATGATGACGCTGCTGTTCATCAGCCATTTTAATAAATTAATGGTCAGTGGCACTTGAATCCTTTAGCCAGTTTTTGCAACACCCACGAAGTGTTTTGAAAAATAAATAATAATAAAAACCTGGGGACATCTTACACAAATCAACCTAGTCGCACGGAAAGCTCAATTAACGCTTGTGATATGGATACCAAGTGACTATGTATTAATCGATATAATATACATATAGATTCTTAAATATATAGACAGCCGCGACCAAGGAGCAAATATTTGGGTCAAAATTCTTTTCGTTGTCTTGTTTCATACAACTTTGTCACGCTTTTAGTTGCTATCTCGACTCAGTATTAAAAAAAATCCGGTGCACTTGTATTTCTTTTTCACGCTAGATTTTAATCCATACATCAAAAATTGGAAACAAAACATCATCTCATAAAAAATCACCACTACGTCACGTTTTTTAGGGACACAAATTAAGACAACGATAAGAATTGTGACCCATTTGTGATAAATAAATACACAAATAATGCCCTCGTCAGTATTGTAACCCAGAACCTCCAGCTTCGTAGGCAGGGTCACTACCAACTCCGCTACGAAGGCTGACAAAAATGTATTCTTACTACCGTTACTTACTTAATAATGTTATGAAAGTAGTAATATTTACCGCGATTATTTTATAAATAAGTAATTGGTGGGTAGGCCCCCCACAAGGTAGACGGATGACCTGGTGAAGGTCGCAGGAGTCCGCTGGATGCGGGTGGCACAGGACCGGTCATTCTGGCAATCTTTGGAGGCCTATGTTCAGCAGTGGACTTTCGGCTGCTAAGATGATTATGAAGTAATTAGTAATAGCAGTCTGTTTTCTCTGAGAGGAGTTCTCGTTTAATTAACAGAACCGACAATTTATATTTTCGTCCCGTGGAAGGACCGTTGGCTTGACAGCGTGTTAATTATCTTAGAAGGGAACTATTAATCATTGCTAGTTAGATACTGTTGTTATTTTTTTTTGCTTATCATTTTCAGTAGTTTCAAGAGCATAGAAGCCGTATTAATAATATTTGTTATTTGGTCATGGTTGTGGATGTATATAAGTATCTGTCAGCCTCCGTAGCCTAGTTGATAGTGACTCTGCCTACGTAGCTGGAGGTTTCAGGTTCCAATTCCGGCGAGGGCATTCTTTTTGTATTTATTTATCTCTAATATTTGTTCCTTGGTCGTGGCTGTCTATGTATTTAAGTATCTGTATGTATGTATCTATATCGTCGCTTGGTACCCACATCACAAGCCTTAATTGAGCTTACCGTGGGAATAGAATGATTTGTGTAAGATGTCCCAAGGTACTAATATATTTTTTATTTTTTTTACATCATAAGCCTAAACCAATTTCTTAGCAATGTTTCTTGTTCCACCCACTTTTCGGTTTTTTTTAAGACAATATTGTTTGCTCTACATAACAGCGATTGGTTAAAATGGTTTTTTTTTTATTTTGCCAATAAAGGGTTAATTAAGCTTACCGTGGGACTAGGTCGATTTCTGTAAGAAGTCTCAAGATATTTATTTATTATTACAATTGGTTTACTATACCATGTCAACCTCATGGAAAGTTTATTATTTGTGCTAAATAAATCGTCCATTAAATACAAAAGCGACACAAGTCAAAAATTTACTTTTTACAGGGGAGCTGTTTAAAGATTTTGTATTCGTTTTTTGTTCACAAAAATTTTTTACAGCATTTATATTATATGTGTTACCTATATATTAATTTGTAGGCATTTTAACCCTCTTTTGATGTGTTTGTTTATTAGGAAGTAATATTTGCTGTGCAAGCTTTTATGAGTGTATACGTCCATTTTGCATAAAAAAATAACATGAACTCTGATAATTTTTTTTCCATCAAAGGCCACAAATACAAAAAAATAAGCATTTATTTCATTTAAAGCATATATGAAATCATGTCTTTAACATAGAAATACTGTTTTTTTAACAAAACTGAACCAGACAAAACTTTTACTTACTATTTCTTTACTTACATATTGTCAGAACATGTTTTTAGGTACCGTAAACCGGGGTTACTTTAATTAATTTTAACTTTGGTTACAAATTTTGATGAATTTAACGGACGTACTAACTTAAAATTCAGATATAATTATCGGTTTACTTCAAGAATCAACCTGCTAGGTGTATAAAAAAATGTGGTAACTTTAGTTAATAAATATAAAATAAATACAACGCGATCAAAGTTAAATTGTTGAGAATGGAATTACTTTGATACCACTTATTTTTTACTACAAACCGGAAGTAGCCCACCTAAAAGCATGTAAATAATAAAAATCGGTTAAGTACATTTTCAGTTATTTGTTTTTTCTATGTGTATTGTATTTGTGTGGTGGTTACTATGATCCCATACTAAATGATCCAAATTGATATGTTTTGACGGTTTACTAGTTTTTTCATTAGAATTGATGCAAGAACTTAATTTTTGCCGATACAAAAGTATATCTTTCAATATTTAATTGCTGCGATAATAAATCTTTCCTAAAAATTTACTTATGATTAGTAATAATGTAACAATTTTTTTTTCTAGACCTCACGACAGTTTCTCGCTAGTACTTGGGTAGGTACTACCTACGTAGTGAAGTAATAGACATGATGACTGTCAAGTCAAATCAACACTTTTTTCGATTTTAGAAAGATTTACATGAAATACACGAAAGTAACGTCACGTTTGTATACTACACTTATAATAAATAAAAGTTCTGCACAATAATTAAACTGCAGTATATTATATTAGTAATAACTTATTCGTGTATGATGCAGTGCATAATGTCTAATAATTTATTTTAAATACAGTCATCATCCCTATGTTGGCATTGCCAAAAGTGAAAAAGTAAGTTTTTAGATTCGTTAAAACATACAAATGTTTGTTTAACTTGTATTGAATACAAATAATATATAGGAAAGTATGACAAATACTTAATAATCTGAGGTTTATGCCATTATTGTTTCTTCGTGATTATAGGTACACAAAATTCATAGTCATCCTTTCCACACAATCTTTAATATACTTTTAAGTAAACGAACACATTATAAAGTACCACGTTTTACAAATACCTACTGTTTTTATAAGATGTATTGTATTTATTAAGATTTCATGCAAAAGTAACACAATTATTCAATCTGGTATATTTATGGATTTTAATATTATACTGACTTAAAAACGGTTGTAAATGCAACAATGTTTTTTGAAACGTACTATGAAGTGTACATTTTAGAATCCTAACTGCCATTCCGTATTGCGGCTCCTTAGTTTATAAAGAAATCTAAACCATACATATTTACTTTATTAAAAACAGCATCATGTATAAATATGGCTCTTGTGATTGATGCATTTGAATATATTTTTAATTCAAAAAGGTTGCAAATCCTAATACGGCAGTTTTGTTTAATAAGAAATCAAATTGAAGAGGATATTTTGAAATTTAAACTGCCACATTCCGTTTTGCGACTCCTTTTTATATAAAAGAAACATAATATTTACGTATTTATTTTAATCAAAACGGCCACATCTACAAATATGGCACTTTTGCTTACATATTTCTTAACGTAATTACTTATTTTTTCGTTTTATGGCACTTTTTCACAAAAGAGTCGTGCGTTTTGGTCAACGGTCGAGTCGCAACTGACAAAATGGCAGTTTAGCACTGAAGTTAGTCTCGAAAGAGGCATAGTGCAAAAAGGGCACCTGCATAATTTTGATACTTTCTAACGTCAAATCGACAGGTGTCTTAGTGCCACGTAAAATATCAGTGCTTATAATATCGTTTTTGCAATAAAAACATTTTTCACGGTTTTTGAGTTGTGTCGCTTTTGTATTTAATGGACGAAATACACAAATAATGTCTTCACCGAGATTCAAATCCGAAACCTCCAGCTTCATAGCTGTCACTACCAACTAGGCTACAGATACTGACTTATCTTTTGTTTAGAAATTTCATAAATCTAAAATTCCAGCGCATATTGAATATTTCGCTCCACTTGATGTCAATAGCAGCAGGAACCATTCTGACGTGAAATTTTACATTCCACACAGCCAGTGTACTAACCATGAGTTGCCACCACGTTATTAACGCGGACATACTTTATATTCATCCTGTCTCGGATTCGAGTATTGGTGTGAACGAGGCGAATAGAAAGTAAGTAAGCTTCGATATTTTTTGATTGGTTTATGACATCTAATACTGTGAAGTCGAGTTACATTTGCTCTGGAGAGTAACATTGCCCACACGAAAAAAAAACACTTTGATTGACTTAAAAAAATATAACGATGGCATCTAACATCATCATCATCATCATCAGCCTATGATAATCCACTGCAAGACATTAGACATTAAGAGGTAAATACCCATAATAGCAACGTGGATTGGCGATCGCAGTAATATGTCCACTAGGATGACACTGCTGCCCATCAATCTTTTATCAAATAATGGTCAGTGACACTTCAATCCCTTAGTCAACTCTTACGACACCCGCAGGAGGAGTTGGGGTGGTGACAAATGTATTCTTACTGCCGTCACCACACGGCCAAACACATGGCGTCTAACATTTTAACTAAACGATGTCAAGCAAATAATCTCGTTTTATTCAAGAAAGACGGATTTTTTTGGGTGGACTATGTTACCACCTAGTGGTTATGTAACCAGACTTCACCGGTATTTAAATTTATAATATACATAGTTGTGTTACTATTTAAAAATACAATACAAAAAATATTTTATAAAACAATTTAAGTTGGTTATTCCACAAAAAATATGATGTATGCGAATATTAAATCTAAATAAAATAAACACGGGGAAGAATGATTTCAAAATTTACGGACAAACAAAGTCAAACAAAACAGCTATGTTTTTGACTTGCGGTTGTTTCACCTTACATAATATGTCAAATAAATATTAATTTTACTTTTATTTTCTATGCCTGGAGGAAAAGTAGTGTTAACTATATCTGATGGATAAAGTAATCCTAGGATTGCGAAATTCGCAGTTAATATCGCTAGTGGCCTACACCACAAAACTTTACAAGCGTCCAATTCTACAAAATTGTCAACTTTTTGTTTTGAATTGTACGCTTGTAAAGTTTTGTGGTATAGGCCACACATATTAGTTACGTGAATTTTCGTGCAGGAAAATATTGCGTGGTAACCAGGTAATCCCTGATATATAGCTAGACTTACATTTGCAGGCACAAATTTATCTACACAAGTGTGTGTATCTTAGATAAGCACCAAATTTATTTTTAGGATGGGGCTAGATTGAAGGTTTTTATTTATTAAAACCAATTTTTTTTCTAAATTGGTTTTCCGGAAAATATTGTTTTCACATCTTGTTATGTATGTATGAATGTAAATTCTTTATTGTACACAAAACACATGTAGAAATATATATTTAATATACAAACATTTAGACAGGTACAAAGGCGAACTTATTCAGGTTGTTGTTTTTTTTGTATAAATTGAACTTTTGTATGTGTGGCAATAAATCTTTTTTCTTTCTTTCTTATCCCTGTAAGGTCTTCCAGTCAACCTTTGAGCAAAGGAGTTCTCTATAGGAAGCAAAAGATAGACAAACATACCGTGTACAGTGGTGAATGTATTTGAGTCATACCAAATACTTAACTGTTACATGCCAACTAAAATAACTCATACTTTAGGTTTCCAATTTTTTTTATATAGTAAATGTCAGCTTGGTTAATCGTAGGCACCTATTATATCAAATGTAATATCAAGGATAAATATCCCCTAAAATTAAAAAAAACTCGCCAACTTACTCGCTTCCAAAGCCTAATTGCTAAAAAAAACATAAAACTTTTATTACCTTCATCAAGTCCAAGAAAACTAGTCGCATTCCCTCTCACAATGATATTGTACGTCGGAGATTCAGCTATGAACTTATCCACTTTTTACATAACATATATCACTCCGGTGAAAACAATTTAATTGAACCCATAACTTCAATTTAATTGAATTTCGCGTAGACGTGCTACGGACGCTACGTACGCGAGTAGACTGGCGCGAGAATTCGTAGCTTGCTACGAGAATGCTACGAAACGAAATCACGTTGAAAGCGCCTTTGTAAATTCATGCCATTCTATCCTTTCCGCGCTTTGTAATAAGTTTGAAACTCGCATATACTTTCCACGTCGCTTACGTTAGTAAGACATATCCAGGTATTGTTTTATCTTGCTCGCTCTCGTTGCTAAATGTATATGTGTCTCTATCGAATAGGGTGCTAGGTGTTTGCAGAAGGCTTATACTGTTGCCGTTTTCGCGAGAAGAATCTTGTACTACCGCTTCTTGTAAAAGGGGTTTTGCGGTCAAAAGTATGTATACAATTATGAACCTTATTTCTTAGAATATAGGGAGAATTGTGGTTATATAATTATGAACTGTTTCAAGGGGATTGAGTCTTTTGATGACAATGTGTATGACTTATTGACGTTACGGTTATGATTGTGATTTATTGTTGCTTTAGGATGATAAATTAGATTAAGTTGGATTAGAAATAAAATCTATTTCTGTTTGTTTAGGGCTCGGTAGTTAGATTATTTCGAGAAATAAATTCCTATATTTTTGAAATTCCATTTCACGCATTACTAAGAGTTGAGCTTAACTTTTAAAGTCCAAGTAACTGTCAAAGTATCGTTAAATTTCCGTTTTTGCCTTATACCTTGAAAACGGTACGTTAGATAAAAAACTCATTTAGGTACGAATTAAAGATGGTTACATTCTGCTTCGAAGCAGTACCTATTTCTTAAAATTTGGCTTAGTAGTGCGTCCAAAATATATTATAAAATAAAAAACTGATCGCTTCAAATTTTTGTAGTGATTGTTTCCGTAAAAACACACTTTATAAAAAAAATATCGCAGTAAACCTCTAGACTTTTTAAGTACCTGCCTTTTGAATAATAGCTTCACTATGGAGTTACACCGAAAAAAAAATTTATCCCCCATTTTACTTCTATGTAACAGTCAAGTGCAACAATATGTATCGAAAGAATCGTTTTATAAATATGTTACGATGTAGTTATTACACAGAGTTAAATTGCACTGGGACAATTGAGTATTTTATAATATGTCTTATTTTGCCTTTGACTGTACCGTGAAAAACATTTTTCCTACTTTTTATTTTACTTCTTTGTTGGCGTGATTGACATGTATTTATTTGCACTAGCACCTGTCTAGTGTTTCTCATCGTGATGCCCGATACGTCAGGATAATATTAACAGTAAGATTACTCGATCAAGTTCCGTGTGTCGTAAATATAAGTGATAATCGGAAAATTTCAATATAAGGTGCTCTAGAATCAAGATGTACTCCCAAGTATACTTCTAGACACAAAGTAAACTCCAAACGTAAAGCCTTTACACAGCTAACAAAGACGGTCTATACAATTGCATTGTGCCACAGTTTGAAGACAAGACAGTGTAAATTGACTGAAGTAATCTATCATCGGTTTAAAAAACCCAATAAAATTTCATAAAGTGAAAAAATAAAACCACGATCAGCTAATTTTACCATCGGTCCATCTTGTAGTAGGATTTCACATGAAATGAAATACTTATTAATAATATGATGAACATAGTTATACAGAACATGAACATTACTTTCGTGAATCGGGTGTCGGTCGTAGTAAAAATTCATAATATGATCCCAATATTCATTTAAATGGTAAATATAAAATCACCCAGTGTAATTATATCATAAAAATATCTACGATCGTGTCTAGTTCATTTCATGACACTAAAAAGAAAAAAAATCTTTAGACATTTTACCCAAATCGACTTAGTCCCACGGTAAGCTCAATTAAGGCTTGTGATGTGGATAACTAAGCCAGCGGTCATATACAAACATAATAGATAGATACTGTAAAGTAGGGTTACATTAGCCCTAGAGGGTAAGGTTGCCCATACGAAAAAAACCGCTTTGATTGACTTAAATAAATATAAAGATGGCATCTAACATTTTATCCAAACGATGTCAAGCAAATAATATTGTTTTAATTCAATAATTAATTTACCAAGATGGATTTTTTTGGGTGGGTAATCTTACCCCCTAGGGCTAATATAAACCGACTTTAACGGTACATATAGATACTTAAATACATAGCCAGTCTGACCTAGGAAGAAATTTAATATTTGTAATAAATAAATACACAGTAACTAACTTTAACTTACTTACTTTTTTAGGTTAGTTAATATACGCGAGTTTATCCGTTTTATTAGTTTTATTTCATGTGTAATCCTCGCGGTATTCGAAGAAAATGTTATAAATGAATATTTTTAAAAGATGGAGTACTTTTAATAAATCTACTCTGAGAACAAGCTTCCACAATAGGTACCGCAGTTCTTCCACGGGAATCGATTGAGTATAAATTAGCTTGGTACGTGTCTTATTTACTTCATTTG
>JALPQI010005616.1:0-60967 GCA_025490895.1 Thaumatotibia leucotreta
TAGGGTGTGACAAATGTATTCTTACTTGCGGGTAGATTAAGGTGTCACTGACCACTCTTTGATAGAAGATTGATAATGGGCAGCAGCATAGCATCATAATAGTGGAATGGACACATTGCGATCGCCCGTTTGCCCTAATGTACCTAATGCGTCCATACGCTTAAGACCTCTCCTTTGTCC
Source organism: Thaumatotibia leucotreta (assembly GCA_025490895.1). Taxonomy (NCBI): domain Eukaryota; kingdom Metazoa; phylum Arthropoda; class Insecta; order Lepidoptera; family Tortricidae; genus Thaumatotibia; species Thaumatotibia leucotreta. The sequence goes on from JALPQI010005616.1 coordinate 181, forward strand.
ACTGGATCGATTATATGCCGATGATTTGATGTGATATGTGAAAACTCGATTATACCCATCAACACTGGTGTCATTCATACAGCATGAGCATTCCATGGGCTGTCCCGTATAAACGCATGTATGCTCTGATAATTTGAGTTTTTTTCCGAGACTCCTCTGTTTACCGAAAAGAAAGTCGACAAACCCACATTTTTGAGAAAAATACCGTTTTTCGAGAAAAACGGGACAACGGTGGACTCTTTCGTGGCATTCATCACGGTGTAAAATCCACAATAATGTCGGTTACGTGATGCTGTTCTTCGCGTACCTACATCCAACCCAAAAATAATTCCCACCGTGTATTTCTAAGGTAGCTGTCATAGCCATCACGTTCCCGCGTCAAAGTAGACTTTTCGTGGCACCATTAATATGTTGATTCCTATGAACATGTCGTGGTTCAGAAGCGGGCGACGACAACGGAGGCCGACTCCAGTGCAAGGAGGTGTTCTGGTGGGAGGGCATCCAGCTGGCGCCGCCGCGGCCGCCGCTCGGGCTCCTCGGCAAGCTCTACACCAGCGACACCAAGTTTAACCGTGAGATGCTCCTACTCTTACCTTACGAGTTTAGGGACCTGTGTGTCCTAGTGTACAGATGTATTGCAATCTTTTTCATAACCCAGCTCCGACGTTGGTAAAGTTCGGTATTGTTATATGTGGGGTTAGGATTTTGGTGGCATTTATTGAACAGAGAGCAGTGGAGTCGATGTTACAAACATTTTTATCTTGAATAAATGATTAACTTATAAAATAATAACGAAGTACTGAATATAGTGTTCAGTTTAAGCTGGATTTATCAATGAATTTAAATAAATAACATGATTTTTATTTTTGAGAACCTAGAAAAATATTAATTTTCAATTAATAATGATGGTGTATGAGAAAATTTATTTATTTTATTTTCAAGGTTCTAGTTTTCCCAAAGCCCGTAAATAATACACCGTGTTTTTATTGATTTCTTAATTAGGTCAAAAATGATCTATTTCTCTAAGAAACTAGTGTCTTACTTAACTCTTACTGTTATTGAGTTATTAAAAAAATAAGTTTAATGACTGAACAAGTGTATTGCAACCTTTATTACATCCTAATGTTACTTATTTTGACATGTGCCGTCAGCAGCCGTCAGTCGCCCGAGATCTTATTTTTAAGGTTCTCTCACACTTACCATTACAATTATTATGTATGAAAATGAAAAAAAAAAATCATTTTCAAAAGCCGATATACCAGGCAACTTCTATTAATGTTCCAAGTAACCTGTCCAATTTAACGGAAATCAATAAAAACACGGTGTATAATAATCATAAGCTATATGAAAAAAAAATTGAACTTCATTTAATAGGTAGTCAAATATTAAAGGTGAAATTATTTAATATTTAAAATGGGCAAAACCCTGTTTAAAAGAATACAGGGTGTTTGGGATAACGATGTAGGAATTTCTGGAGGTGATAAAGGAGACTAATTGGAAGAGTTTGAACCCTATTTACCTTAGTCCAATATGTGACAGTTTTTTTTTTAATAAAAAAAATTGAACTCACACTTGCCTACTAACTACAAGAAACTTATTTTGTTTGGTGACGGCGTTCAACAATTGATCGACAATAACTTTTAAACTAATTGCTAGTCTTTATTACCACCTGCAGAAATTCCTACATCGTTATCCCAAACACCCTGTATATCTATCTATTATTTTTGATTAATTAATTATTCAATCAATCATAAAAAATTTAAACAACGACTCCACCTGTTATCTGTTCACCAATGCCACCAAACTTCCTAACCCTAATTATATGATATGATATATAATATGTATAACTTATACATATACTACTCAAAACTCAATTAGCTTCATGTGATACCTACTGAAGTTTATTATGAGACACATTCATCTATGTATATGAATTCGTTACCACTTTACCATGGAAAGCAGAAAGAAACAGGTAATGTAATACATCTGTAACTTACTTTATGTCCATACCGCTCTGTGCTCTCGTACCAATATACGAGTGTGAGCGGGATGGAATAAATATAGTACATTCTTTGTCACCTAGGGTGTGAAACTAATTTAATTAAAATATTATCGAACCGGGTTATTACTCATGTATTTAAAGTCGATAATTGCTCGACCTGTTTCGACCACTCATCGCCCCCGCCACCACCGCCCGCGGCCAGTACCCGTTCTTGCAGGACGCAGGCCCGCAGGTACGCGTCGGGCTTTGACCAAGGGTGCTCCGGACGAGGGCCCTCTTAATGGGTGGAAACATGTCGAGCAATCATCGACTTAAATACGCGAGTAACCCGGTTCAATAATATTTTAATATGTTTGAGTCTCACGTTTGTTATAATTCTAAAATATAATTTAATTTGCTACAGACGACACTAGATTTACAGTCAAGGGCATAAATATAATAACATAAGGTCTAAAATCGTATATATAGGTATTTATGCCCTTGGCTGTACGTAATCAAGTCGGTCACGTATAATTTATAAAGTTCCTACTTCTGCCTACACCACGTAAAAGGCGAGCTCAGGAAGGCTTTATACTTTACTGTATATAACTCAAAATTAAATAGGAAAATTACTGCTGTACATATGCTATACCCCATTGATAACAACACGAACACGGCGTATAGTTGACGACAAAAATTCTTCGAAGAATAACTTGTCGCTGACTGTACACCACAAGGAGACGTAAGGTAAGGAAATACACTTGTATTTTCGTCAACAATTCTAAAGCCTCGTATTGAATGCTACGATTTATATTAACAAATTAATGTATAGGTCATTTAACTGCACAGTACAACCGATGACCGCTCCCGACCCGTGGTCCATGCGCTATGTCCAACTGGTTGGGCCACGGGGAAGTAAAATGGTCCATAGTCCAACCGATTGTACCACGAGAAAGTTAGTTTACCCGTGGTCCAATTGGTTGTACCACGGTACACTAAATTTATCGGTAGTCCAATACTCGAACATATTTACGAATACTAGTTGGACAATTGCCCCTCAGTTGTACTATGGGTCATAATTACATGATAGTAAAAAAAGTAATCTGACAGTTGAACCACGGATATTTTTTTACCCGTGGCACAACCAGTTGGATATAGCGGTTGGACCACGGGTCGGTAGCGACGATGACACTTATATCTGACCGTTTGTGACCGTAAGATCCCCTTTGGACATGTATAAGTGATGTGCATAATATTACAAATGAAACATTACTCGACCACTTTTTAACATTACATATAATATGTTCCTATCATTCTGCGCAAAAAGGCATCACACCAAACATCACATGATTACTGTTTTTTTTTAGCATAAAGCGCGAATTGCAGCACGCGAAATAGTTGGACGCGTTGGTACAAGGCACATTTTTAGTCATGCCGTACTTAACTGTGCCGTAACGTTATATACAGATGTAGTGCAAAATCCTTTCTCTTCGGCTTTTCACGGAAACATCCGAATTCATATTGCTGTCACAATGAACTTCAGTATATATTACACTGAAGCTAATTGAGGCAGGGAGATTAATTCGGGCGTTTCCGTGAAAAGCCGAATCAGTAATCAGTCATGTCTATAATTACTGAAAAGCCGAAGAGAAAGGATTTTGCACTACATCTGTATAAACCTCCAGTATCTAGACGTACCATGACTTTGCAAGAATCGGTAACGTTAGGTTTTACTCGATACTTAAGTAATGCACTCGCACTGACATATTGGAGCGAGTACGATTGCGTAATACTTTACGTACTTACATACCGAGTAAAAACTAATGTACCCGTTACTTGACAACTCTGGGACGACTACTGGTCGTGCTACGGCTAATGGTATAGTACGTTTTTGAAGACGCTCTGTAATTGATTACATTACTGTGCAGTTATTCCCTACTTCGCTGTCTAATCCCTTTCGATCACAAACGGCCAGCTAACGGCTCGGCCACGGACACGCCCGTATTTCGGCGTGGCAAGCGATTTTCCTAATCATTACGTGTGATCCCAACATTCCCAACTGAGCAATTCTCGAAGTTTCCTTTTTTGGTACCAGATTCCTATACATTTTAGGTAACAAAAAAGGTATATTTGGGCTCTACTTTTCACTTACGATCAGGTGGAGTGGAGCCACTTTGTTGTGCCAACCTTAAAAAAAAGGGTATGTTTCATACATCGTGCTCATCATCATTGACTCCTACCAGACTACCAATTTTTATCAATATCAAAGACGTGATCCAAATGTACAAACTTTTTGAAAAATGCTCAACTAACCACCACGCGTTGCGTGTGCCGACCAATGAACAGCGTGCAACTTAGCTAAGTATCCTGATAAAACGCTTGCCGCGCAATTCGCGCGCGTCTATGGCCGAGTCGTAGAGTCTGACCAGCATAACTTTGCACAAGTATTTATTCGATGTTATTTACATGGCAACAATTTTGCCTATCAATTAACCTGTCATTGTCAAACTGTCATTTGATTTGGTAGAGAATTTGTTGCCAGGTCACTTTTTTTTAATTTGCCGCATTTTTCTTGTGCAAAGTTATGCTGGTCAGACTCTAACAGCTTTGGCACATTAGCGTCAGCCCGGCCGGGCTCGCCGGCGCTCGCGGCGCACACGTCGGCCTCGTCGGTCACCCCTGCGCCCGCCATCGTGACGGACAAGAAGCGGCCGGTGAAGGATGATGTTAGGAAGGTAAGATTGGGGTGCTGTGCATTTGCACTACTCATTTAATCTCTTGACCGTCTCTTTAGAATCATCATTCATTTGAATGCGTTCCATTTCAAAATTCCAAACTATCACAAAATTGAAGCCACTGGCAATATAATAAAAGTATAGTATTTTACGTTCATGAGGTATGCGTCTGGCCTGCGAGCACGCCGTATAAACCTTTTGGCACGACTCAGGCCGAATGAGGGTTTTTGATACTTTTTCTGCCGCTATGGGGAGGTGAGATGGCAGCACTGAGCCGACCGTATAACGAACTGTCAAAATAAATACGCGTATTTAATTTTCAACATATTTATAGGTTTATTTATTCTGAAAACCATTACTTTAGTCATATTGTTACCTAAAATAAATGAATAAAATAGTTCCAAGTCAATTCTGATAAAATTAACAAAGTTATAGTAATTATTTTGAATACCAGTGACTTTGAGCGCCTGTTTTAGAGTTCAATCTTCAGTTCGACGACCATGTATTAGTCGTAATCCATTACAAAATCAATTCTCTTCCAAATAAAATAGAATTTCAAGATTTTAGGCCCAGGTGCCTATGAATAGTATGAATCTGACAGCTGTCGAGACCAGGTGCGTACGAAGCGCTGCCTGGTGGCAGAAAAATTATCGAAAACCCTCATTATCACCTATTATTGCGACGGTCAAAAGGTTAAATCAGTATAATACTACGTATATGGCTACGAACAAATAAAACATGGAAGCCGCGCACGCCATACCTACTAAATTGCATTTCAAAAACGGCCCTGAATTTTAGTTGACAAGTGTCACCCCCTCTTCAAAACATCATGGAAATGAATTTCAATATCAACCTATAAAAACATAAACCGCCATTTAAAATAGTTGTGATTGGTCCATCAAAGTTTTGATTGGCTATATTCTATAAACATTTGTCAAAGATATTGCGCTAAAATATGTGCGGTGTTAAGAAAAGCGCCATGTCCTGCCCATCTTGGCACAATTGAACAATTCGTTTTATGGGGACATTTTTGAGTTTGCATTAGACGTCCTTGTTGTATATGGTCGCAGGTACCTATATGGTAATATCTATCTATGTATAAAATATTGTTAATGCGGTCAATGGAGATTATAGTTGGCTAGATTCAAAGTGGTAGCTAAGTAGCTGTATTATTTAGGTTAGGTAGGTACAGATACTAGGATTTGGATTTGCAAAGAAGGACTATGTTCTATTCTATATAAACAGTGGCACTGAAAAGGCCATAGTCGGATTTTCATAGTAAGTCAGCCTTTAAATCAACCAGACTCTAGTATTTTTTTGTGAGTACCTCTTATGGTGAAGAATATTTCTGCTGAGTATCAACGTCCTATCGGTGACAGTTTTTGACTTATGATTTTTTTTAGTTTTTTCTTTAATGTGTTGTATCTCAGGATGTATAAAAGCGAATTGCTTCAAATTTTGAAATAATGTTCTTTATTTAGATATGCATCGAATTTAAAAAAATGAATATCGATTGTCGTATAAAAAAAAGAAAAAAAAAGACCAAAAAATTTTTCATATTTTTTTTGTGTACCTATGAAGTAGTGACACCTCTACTTTCTTTTTCTAATTATAGACCATACATTGGCCTACTAGTTGCCTAAGTATCAAAATTTTCCAAGCGGTACTTCTTACCAAAAATCGGCAATATGTGTGGTCAAGTTCTGCATTCAATCGGTGTTTTTCAATGTAGTATACAAAATCTTCATTTATATTTGAGTTTTCTTATCAGGTTATCTTATTTAAGAGTAAATGCTAATGACAACTTAATGTCATCATGATGCAAGCTGTTTATTTCATTATTAATCGGCCGTTTATTATTTTAACTAGCGTAATTCGATATTATTTATGAGATATTCATTAAAAATAATATATTTCTTGAATATATTACTATATACGCTAGTTGAAATGGTAAACGGCCGATTAATAATGAAATAAACAGCTTGCATCATGATGACATTAAGTTGTCGTTAGCATTTACTCTTAAATAAGATAACCTGATAAGAAAACTCAAATATAAATGAAGAGTTTGTATACTACATTGAAAAACACCGATTGAATGCAGAACTTGACCACACATATTGCCGATTTTTGGTAAGAAGTACCGCTTGGAAAATTTTGATACTTAGGCAACTAGTAGGCCAATGTATGGTCTATAATTAGAAAAAGAAAATAGAGGTGTCACTACTTCATAGGTACACAAAAAAAAATATGAAAAATTTTTTGATCTTTTTTTTTCTTTTTTTTATACGACAATCGATATTATTTTTTTTAAATTCGATGCATATCTAAATAAAGAACATTATTTCAAAATTTGAAGCAATTCGCTTTTATACATCCTGAGATACAACACATTAAAGAAAAAACTAAAAAAAATCATAAGTCAAAAACTGTCACCGATAGGACGTTGATACTCAGCAGAAATATTCTTCACCATAAGAGGTACTCACAAAAAAATACTAGAGTCTGGTTGATTTAAAGGCTGACTTACTATGAAAATCCGACTATGGCCTTTGTACAAAATCAAAGGCTATTTGATTTATTTAGCAACAAGTAATTAATTAAGTTAATTAGGTAATAGTAAAAGTAGGATAAAGAGTAGAAGTAAGTAGATAGTCATATTTGCAATTGTTAGAAATCTAGCTTAAGTCACGTTGTGCAATTAGTTAATAAAATGTAGACTAGGTGATGAAAATTGTTGTTGACCTAAAAGCTAGAAATACGATACAGAATTATTTAATCATTTATTTTAATGAATGTATTTTTAATCGTATACCTAAGCTTAAAATTCTAGCTAGTAGGTAGTTGACTTCTATTAGTAGAAAAAGGCGGTATATATCATTTAAATATATCGGCACGAAGGAACAAATATTTAGATTTCGCGCTTTTCGAGCTTCCTTATTGTTTTTTTTCATCTGACTGAGCAGTAATTAACGAATGCTTTAAACAAAGAAAGGCACCCCCGGCGGCGACTCGCCCGGCTGCGAGCAGAGCTCCTCGGACGAGAGCGAGCAGAGCTCCGACTCTGGACGGAGCGACGAGGATGCCCCACGCCGGCAGCCGCCGCCGTCGCGACCCGGGTGAGTGTTAAACAAAGAAAGGCACCCCCGGTGGCGACTCGCCCGGCTGCGAACAGAGCTCCTCGGACGAGAGCGAACAGAGCTCCGATTCTGGACGGAGCGACGAGGACGCCCCACGCTGGCAGCCGCCGCCGTCGCGACCCGGGTGAGTGTTAAACAAAGAAAGGCACCCCCGGTGGCGACTCGCCCGGCTGCGAGCAGAGCTCCTCGGACGAGAGCGAACAGAGCTCCGATTCTGGACGGAGCGACGAGGACGCCCCACGCTGGCAGCCGCCGCCGTCGCGACCTGGGTGAGTGTCACACCAGCCCAGGTGTAGACAATAGCCTCCAATGATACCCAGGTGAAAGAAAGTCACTTTTAGGCTAGAAAATGTACTGAACTACGAGTGACAGGAGTCAAGTTAGGACTTATCTTCGTATAATGTAAATAACAATACAACCTAAACAGTCTAAACACGATTTACTAATGACATTATGGGATGACATCTGTTACGACATTGTGCGATTATCCACATTGTAAAAAAGTATCACCAATATCAATTTGTTTAATTATAAAACGAATTGATTGATGTTTTCTAATCATGAATTGATTACAGCGCCCTCATGCACAATAGTCACAATTCAATTCAACGCAACAATAAAGAGTTGTGGAGTTTGCGGACGATTGTCGTAGACACGTCTTTGAGTGGCATAAGGTTGTTGTTGTAGATGACGTTTTAGTAAATAATATCTTCCTCAGTCGCCGCACCCGGGTGATGGGCCGGCAGTGGGTGACGTCACTCTCGGCGAGGAGCAACCAGGACGGGCAGCGCCGCTTCGAGGAGCGCGCCGGGCGGCAAATGCGGACCGCTCTCACACGCCGAGGGAACACCACTCCTGGGAAACCGAAGGCACCTCCAGGTAGACTAATCTTTTGAGTTCAGCGCCAAGCATTGAACAAAATTGATGCTTCGACTCTCAGCGTGAACGAATCAAGACAAGTAGAACTTCGAAGTATACTGGGTGGAAGGTTCCTCCGACATTCGTACTCCATTTCAGCTGAAATACGGCCACTGGTAGACATACTTAGCTAACAAAATGACGCGTGCTGCCTTACCCCCTCCTCTTAGCTAAGAATAGTCACTAGGTCAAATGCGGACCGCTCTCACACGCCGAGGGAACACCACTCCTGGAAAACCGAAGGCACCTCCAGGTAGACTAACCTTTTGAGTTCAGCGCCAAGCATTGAACAAAATTGATGATTCAACTCTCAGCGTGAACGAATCAAGACAGGCAGTAGAACTTCGAAGTATACTGGGTGGAAGGTTCCTCCGACATTCGTACTCCATTTCAGCTGTAATACGGCCACTGGTAGACAGACTTAGCTAACAAAATGACGCGTGCTGCCTTACCCCCTCCTCTTAGCTAAGAATAGTCACTAGGATGGCAGCGGCGCTTCGAGGAGCGCGCCGGGCGGCAAATGCGGATGGCTCTTACACGGCGAGGGAACACCACTCCTGGGAAACCGAAGGCACCTCCAGGTAGACTAACCTTTTGAGTTCAGCGCCAAGCATTGAACAAAATTGATGCTTCAACTCTCAGCGCGAACGAATCAAGACAGGCAGTAGAACTTCGAAATATACTGGGTGGAAGGTTGCTCCGACATTCGTACTCCATTTCAGCTGTAATAAGGCCACTGGTAGACATACTTAGCCAACAAAATGACGCGTGCTGCCTTACCCCCTCCTCTTAGCTAAGAATAGTCACTAGGTCAAATGCGGACCGCTCTCACAAGGCGAGGGAACACCACTCCTGGGAAACCGAAGGCACCTCCAGGTAGACTAACCTTTTGAGCCCAGCGCCAAGCATTGAACAAAATTGATGCTTCAACTCTCAGCGAGAACGAATCAAGACAGGCAATAGAACTTCGAAGTGTACTGGGTGGAAGGTTCCTCCGACATTCGTACTCCATTTCAGCTGTAATACGGCCACTGCTAGACATACTTAGACAACAAAATGACGCGTACTGCCTTACCCCCTCCTCTTAGCTAAGATAGTCTTAAGACCAAGACGGGCAGCGCCGCTTCGAGGAGCGCGCCGGGCGGCAAATGCGGACCGCTCTCACACGCCGAGGGAACACCACTCCTGGGAAACCGAAGGCACCTCCAGGTAGACTAACCTTTTGAGTTCAACGCCAAGCGATTAAGCCTTAACGATTGGCAACTTGTCTAAGCATCCAGAAATGACTCTTATATTAGGGTTATAGGCAGAATCAACTATTTCCTTGAAGTTTGTCACAAGTCGTTTTACCGAAATAGTTCTATCTAACGAAAGCTATAGGTAGTCTATCGAAAAAATGGTGAGTCTTACCGTCATTGTAATAAGGACTAATCTATAATTGTCAAAAGTTCATTTTTAGTACAGATGGTCCCTTTTTAGGCTCTAGTGCGAGAAGTGTGTCATCATTTTACGTCAGGTCCAAAACTTCGGAGGGCCATCTGCAATTCTGCACTAAAAAACGTCGTACGACGAGACACGTGCAAAAACGAAATTCGTAACTTGTGTCGATTTAAATTAAAACACTCCCTATTGGTCGTGTTTTAAAACATCGCCACTCGTTTCTAATTTCATGTCTTTCGCACTTGTATCGTAATGTACTATTTTAAATCTCACGGACTATACTGACAGAAAAAAATCCCGTAATTCATGGATTTGTAGTTCGCGGTAGGGCCACTGAGGTAAAGTTGTAATTCCTAGTTGTGCCGGCAGGTGGCGTGTACGCTCGGCTGGAGGCGGAGTGGCGCGAGCGCCACGGCGGCCGCGCGCGCGCCGCCAGCTCCGCGCGGGCGCGTCTGCCGCCGAGGTACAAGTGAACTGTCAGCTGACGACTGCCAAACGACGACTATGTTTTGTGGACGAGATACACTGTCACAGTATTATAAGAGTTTTATTTACCCCTATCGTATAACCTTCATCCTTATTTGCTATCAGTGTTTAAATTTTTATCTACATCCATATAAGTTGTCTACAATATGTTTAGCGGCGGTAAGCAAATAGACTACTTTAAGAAATCTGTATCTGTGGGTGTATCATAATTTTTACTTTACGATATCGGCAAGCGATATCTTAATCACAATAAAATTTCGAACATTCTGTTAATCGATATCGACTCAAGACTACCTTGGCCCTATCCCACTAAACTTTACATATGTAAAATGTGACAAATTTGTAGAATTGTTTACATAAAAATGTACCACAAATATTACAAATATGTAGAAGCGACAAGTCTGTATTCTACAAATATATGCATTACAAATCACCGTAACACAAAGCATGGATGGTGTGTCAATGTAGTTTACAATTTACATATTTGTGTAATATATAAAATTGTATTTATTACAATTTGTAAATTTATTATTTTATTTATTTATATGTAGAATTGTATTTTCAGTAATTTCTTCGACAAGGCACTTCTTTCATGTTGCGGGTAGTTTAATACCTTTTAAAAAGGGGTAAAAACACCTTTATTAAAGTTTCTGTGTTAAAACTTAAAACGTGATTGATATTTTCTGGGCTCCTATTGTGCAATTTCTAAAATGCGTTTTCAAGATAAAATAACGGTTTTGAATCTAATTTTAGAGAATAAAGAGATTTTATTTGGAAGATGTAGCAATACTTTAACCCATGATGTAAAAATACCGAAATGGAAAGATATTTATTTACAAATCAATTAGAAAATATATTGAACAAGGTTTGGAAAAACGAGTACCTACTGTTCTCGTCACGAATCGCCCTTATTTATCTCGTCTTAAGCTCTCTTAGGCGAATGTATGAATGTTCACAAGATGTCCTCGTATACACAATACACACAGCTTTCCAGTCGTGTTAGTTGAAGTGTTCAATTACAGCACGTAATACTTCAATGGCGTTCACGTCTCTATGATTGTCATCAGTATGATTTTGTTCGATATTTTCATCTTCATCTTGTTCCGAATTTGTGATCATCTGAATAGTATTGTGACCTAAACGTTTTTCTATGCAATATTACACAACTTAAAATAACCATGCTTGCATTTTTGGGTTGAAGTCTTAGATGATTCAAACATGCAAACTTTTCCTTTAAAATCCCCAGCGATTTTTCAACCATCTGTCTCATCGATTTAAAAGTTCGTAAAAATCGTACTAATGCTGCATTTCTTGGTATCTGTACGGGTATGCTTGGGGTCATCAACCATCTTTTTTTAAACTATACCCGCTATCTCTTAAAATGATAGCGTCAGGGAACGGTCTCCATAAAGGTAGAATGGAACTCTTGTAATGAGATTGTACTTTTTACACGCTGTGATAAAATTGTAGATTTGTAGCTACAATTCTACAAAATTGTACGCATTTTATTACAATTCATCGTAACACAAAACTTTTACGTACAATTGTAGACTACAAATATGTAAATTTTCCCGGAAAACCACATGTAATATGTAAAGTTTTGTGATACACCGAATTGTAGATTTATCACTACAATTACATATTTGTAGAAATTTTCCGATACAAATTTGTAATATGTAATATTTGTGATACGCTCGCTTGTATTATCTACATATATGTAATATGTAAATTGTAATTTACAATTGTAACGTTTGTGGGATAGGGCCCTTGTCTATGAATTAAGAAAAACTAATGTCAGTCATTTGTTTTGTTTGAATTGTTTCAAACACCCAACTTTTATGGACTGTTGACTTGAAAGTTAAATATTGTCGAGTTCGTTGTGAAATATTTACACTGAAAAATGAGTTATGACGACGAAGACAGTGATGTTGAAATGTGTGAAACACCACCAGAAATTCGGGACGCCGCTACAACCGTGACCAATAATTTGTTGCCACAAAAATAAACATTTTGTAGAAAACTTATTATATGTATGTAGATAAAGTTATATATGCAACTGTTCATAATTAGGCATTAAAACACTAGTGTTATCCTCTCATTATGAACCAGTCACATAAAATATTAAAAATGCATTTTAGTCTGCCTAATGCATTAGAGGTTAACCGATTCGTTGCGTGTTCCATTTTCAAAAAATTCTGTCTGTGGCGGCGAACAATTTTTTCATGATACGCCAAGAACGCCTTCATCATCATCATCACATCAGCCGAAAGACGTCCACTGCTGAACATAGGCCTCCCCCAAAGATTGCCACAATGACCGGTCCTACGCCACCCGCATCCAGCGGACTCCCGCGACCTTCACCAGGTCATCGGTCCACCTTGTGGGGGGCCTACCCACGCTACGTCTTCGGTACGTGGCCGCCACTCAAGAACCTTCCCGCCCCAACGGCCATCGGTTCTACGCGCAATGTGAACGCCTTACGCCATAGAATATGATGACACGCCTATCGTGTTATACGCCATTCGTTAAAAACATTCATGACACGCCTGGCGTGTCATCGGCGCTGAAACGGTTAACCCCTCGTATGCTTCCTGTCAAATTATGTTACTGAAGAAATGACCTTGACACTTAAAACAATAGACTTAAATTCCCACGCACGGATCCGTGTCTAAGCATACGAGGGGTTAATCTGGGCGATATTAGAAGAACATGGGCAACTTTTTTTAAGTTTAGATTTTGGGATTGAGCTATTATCTAGGCGGTCTTATGCCTAAACCAAAATAGGCTACTTGACCCATTTTTAAAGTTTGTCTTATATTATTAATCAATATCTGATTAACGGAAAAAATATATAAATATATTTGACATAAGAAAAAATATTTAAATATATTTTTCCACGACCAAGAAAACCGCAAAATTATAACTTAAAATTTAAACTTTCGTTACCGCGCGAAAACGATACTAGCCATGTTAATGCTTTGATTATCTGTGGTGTGACGTCACTCAAACCGAAAACAAACATTTGACATGTCACTTATGTTAATGTCAATGTCACAGCAAAGCTACATGCCTACACGTCCATGGCTAATTTCACTCGTATAAGATTTGATATGAAGTTAGTTTAAGATCCTATGACGTCACATCATGGCCGACACCGTTTTCAGAGTACGAAATTTAAAAAAATAAAACAAAATTTTCAATAAAAAAATATGATCCCATCAAACACTTTTAATACACCGTAATCGAAAAATATTGATCTTTTCAATAAATACTACAGAAAATAATCATTTTTTGCACTAAATTTGATATGAGAAAAGTAGCCTATTGTATTGTTATGTTATGAAGTTATGAAACCAATTACACTAAAAATAAACCTAACTTACCAAATTCGCAACGCAACTATTTGGGGCCAAACAAAATTGCTATTTAGGTGCATTCCACGAAAAAGTCCACCGATGTCCCGTACGAACACGGTTTTTCTCAAAATTGTGGGTTTATTCAAAGTCCTCTTTCGTGACTAGACGAGTCAAAAAAGTCTCAAAAATATATGAGGAGTGTCTTTTCAAAAGGGCTTATTTCCACTTTCAACTTTTTTTAAACTATGAATGTAGTTTTGCTAAAAGTAGAGAAATAAATGTATGTTTTGAATTTCAAGTTCTAATAAGCCTCTTCTTGTCCTCCAAAATTTTAGAATATCAAAGTCCGTATCAAAAGGGCCTATTTCTCCCTTATACTAAGAAAATGATACGAGCTTTTAGAATTGTATATTTTATTATGATAACTTATTATTAAGTACTTTTTGTAGAAATGAAGGATTTGTAAAATTTCCTTGAAAAACAGCTTGTGTATTATTGGATAATCTCACAAGTCCACAACAAAACGGCTTAAGTCTAAGAGTTTCGCATCAAAAGGGCTTAATTCTGAAAATGTATGGTATATTAACTTAATAATTAAGTTGATAAGGCAATATATTTAGTGGCATAACATTTATATCAACTCACTAAAGGACTATATCAAAAACACAGAAAGAATATCGAAATGAAAACCGTGGATTTATGTTTTTCTCAATTTCCCAAAAAAAGTTACAAGTGGAAATAAGCCCTTTTGAAAAGACACTCCTCATATGTAATAACTACTAACTCGCAAGAAAACTCAAATTATCGAAATATACACACGTTTGTACGGGACTATTGCGCTGTAACAGGCGCATACTATTTAAAACTTGAAGCAAGTTAAAATTACCCTCCTAAACAAACGCAGTAACTAGTTTTGAAATGTCAATCAAATTTAACTGTCGTGCCAATATTGAGACCTAGGCTAGCGAAAGATTCCAAAATTGAGCCACGAGCGTAGCAACTGGAATCTTGAGCATTGCGAAGGTCTCAAGGCCCAAGACTTGAACTAACTTTGCCGCCAAGTATTAACTTAAAATGTATTTATTATTAGATTAAATTACAGCCTGGCAAGGGCGACGATTGGGTGTCAAAAATAAAAAGCATAATTTAGTCAACGACGTATATTAGCCTAGAAGTTCATCCTGTGCGGGAACTGCGAGGATCGGAGGCCGAAGGCGGACTTGAGGTACCCGCGCAGCGCCTTGCGGTCGGCGCGCGCGCTGATCGCCTTCACCACCTGCGCGTCCACTAACTTCTGGTCCGTCTTGCGTTGCTCGGAGGGAACGTATTTCTGGAAGGGGGATGTTGGATTAGCGAGGTTTCACTCAGGCTAGATTTCAGTTTAATGCTGGCTGTAAGCCTCTCCTATTAACCATGCGTTGGACGTCCTAGATAATGCCAATCACTACGCTAGGCAAGCGGATTAGCGATCGCAGTAGTGTGAATATACGATGATGGTGGTGCCTGTCATCAATTTTGAATAAATTAATGGTCAGTTGTACTTCAATACTTTACAATACCCACAGGAAGAATTGGGGTTGCGAAGTTTTATTGAACTGGAAAACTTAGAAATGTGAGATGGAATCTACGGAGTACTAGTTACGGACATCTCACACAAATTGAATAATTATCCATTAATAAAGGAATTCTTGATCGCGTTGTTGTTGCTAAGTAATTAGTAATTAGCAGGGCCCGTAACTTTCATGCCGATGACATCAATTTGACGTCACGCTCCATTTAGGTTGATCCCAAATAGTTTTATTGATAATTATTAATTATTAGTCGTCAATCATTTTAATCATGTACAAATAACTTCAAAAGTAGTAGGTATATTTACACGTGAAATAAATAATACCTACTTGATACGTGAAACATAAAACATAAGTAAAACTATTTGATTTGTTTTTATACATACATTTTATTAAATGATATTGGTAACAAATTTCAATAATTACGAAGAAAACAAAATTGCTCTTTAACGTAAAGCACGTATCAAGTAGGTATTATTTATTTCACGAGTAAATATACTACTTTTGAAGTAATTTGTACATGATTAAAATGATTGACGATTAATAATTAATAATAGAACTATTTGAGATCACCCTAAATGGAGCGTGACGTCAAATTGATGTCATCGGCATGAAAATTACGGGCCCTGGTAATTAGCTTAGAAATACTAATTCCCAGGCACCTGGGCCACATTCTAAATCTTCGCCAAAAATATGAAAAATTGAAATTAAATCTTTGGCCAACTTCGTCACAGACCATACTGCGTATATGTATATCTGTCGTTTATTTCGAAAACGTGTAAGTAACTTAATACATATTAAAAACAATTATTTAAAGATACATTAAAAGTTAAACATTTCTTACACATGAAGCGCCTATCTCCTATCTGTACCTTTCGTATGCTACTGTTAAAATAATTATTGAATGAATGATCTTGCCCGATGGTGATGAGAATGAAGAGTTTATATGGGATGAAACAACAACACAAAGGGTTAAGCAAGATACATTAGTAAAATGTTACAGACAACAGTTACAAATGCACAGGGTGTTTAGATTGCCAAATTTACCTAATTCTGTCACTGAAAAGTGAACCTAATGGCAGTCTATTAGAGGCTGGCCGTGATATCCCTTATGACATAAGAAATGCTGTAAGAACTTTTGACCGTCGTGAATTTTGCATCGAGCGCACCCACAATACAAAATTATACGGCATAGATCAGAGTTTGCATTTGATTGGGGTCAATTTTTACATCATTAAGACCGAATCTGTTCTTTGGCTTAGCTATTTGTTAAATCAGACTTGCGAGGTGAGCTGGATTGTCTGACATTATGCTACGACGGTCAAAAAGTTTAGATCATTAAAAACAAGCATAATATAAATAACTTAGGCCTGATTTTTCAATAATCAAATTCATCAAATTATATTATCGCAAATTATAAATTAAATTCGCGTATATTAACTAACTTTAACCTCATCCCGACGTTTCGAACACTTTACAGAGTTTGTGGTCTGCGGGCGGTTTTCATAGTTTTATTTCATGTGTAATCCTTGCGGTAACCCCAGAAAATGTTAAGATTATTATCGAAGTCTTTTTCCCAAATCATGAGATGAGATCGAAAAGGATTGAGCTAACATTAATCTGACAGACCTCGTCAAAGGTCTTCGCACATTTTTACAACTCAACAGCGACTCCACTCCATACCAGATATTGAAAATATGAATGTCATACATTTTAGGTTTAATTTCAAAAAATGACATAGTAGTGCAAGGTGAGTGGTCTGCGCGTCGTACACTTAAGGTCAACCCTGACATGTTTGCGACTGACGTGTATCGAGCAACCATTTGCATTGCCACGTTCACGCCGCGTTGCCCATTAGTGACCATTGGGTGGATCAACCAGTTGACTTCCCATCGAAAGTGAGAGTTGAGTTGCTGCCGCATTGGCATAGAGTTCTTATAACTGTTATAAAGTGCAAAGACCTTTACTCGGGATAGAAAAATTAGTCCTTAGTCATAAGTTCGTAAGCACCCACCACCAAATACAGTACACATAAGCTCAAAAATCGATGTAATGATGGTCGATGTCGTCCCCCATCCACCGATGCGTGCAGCTAGTTTTTCCAGGCAATATGGCTCGGTAGAGGGCACGAAGCCGGACAATCTCTCCACCGAGCCATACTGCCAGAAACGTCTAGCAATGTTGGTCCGTGGTTAGTGGCTGTTAGGGTTCGCAGGCTGTTGCTAGATGTTAGTGCAGAGAAATTATGGATTATATTAGTTTGTATAGTATGGTCGGCTCTAATAATATGTATACGATTTTGACCCTTGTGCCTTTGACATACATTCCAAATTTATACATATTATTAGACGTGACTGTACATGAACGATGCTACATTACTTTTACTAACTAATAATGTAATAATAAAAGATGGACGGATAACTCGTGGTCACATACTGTCGCATCAATTGTTTGGACAGAACGTTTTAGGATTTGAGGAGACAATTATGACTTGTTATTGAATGCCATTAGTGTACAAGGATTAGTTTCGTTTGCTACCACCATTCTCCACCACAGGTTAAATATACATATGTACATTATAAATTATGTTAGCCATGTTTAAACTTATTAGTTGTCCCTTTTAGGCTTATTAATGTCTATCCTCGTAAGGCTCATGGCTCATACCTGTAGTACTTATTCACATCCTACAAATTTAAATTCTATTAAATTAGAACAGAGTTGAATTTTTTGGTCTTGTAAAAAAATCCAAAAAACTAAAATCAACTTTATTGCTGAGTAGGTAAAGTCGAATGATAAATTTTGGATATTTCTCTTGCGTGGATGGACCTTACAAAGCTATAAGAGTGAAAGGGTCAACCAATACTTAGCTTTTAGACGACAACAACGTGTAAGGTGCAACCTGTTTTGTCATCGTAGATAGCACTTTGTACGTTGTTCGTAAGGTTGAATCTGCTATGAAAAAAAAATCGCAGATTGCACCTTATATGTTGTTGTGTCGATTTATGAATATAAAGAAAATAATTTTTGGCTTTCAAAAGGCTAAAGAAAGCTCACAGAATTAAGCAACAAATTTCTCCACAAACCTCTTTTTTAGTGGCAAAGATGTCCTCTCCCTGCTTGCGCTTGACGCTTCGCTTAGCGGACTTCTTGTTCTTCTTGAAGTAGGCGTCATCAAGATGCTCCGGCAGCTTGAAGGCGCCCAGGTCCAGCTTGGTGGAGGTGCCGATCACGTAGCGCTGCGGGATGCGGCGCAGCGGGCACGAGTTTAGCTGGGAATAGAGAGATCAAGTTAAAATTAGAGCCACACAGGGATTTTTGGAAAACCAACTTTTCAATCAACAAAGAAGGGAGCTTTAGGCCCGATTCAGACAGCGACTGACTCGTTTCGTCGCTCACGGCCGCTGGGATATGTAGATAGTCTAAAATTATTTCACAATGAAAGGGATCGCCGCGTCGCTGCCGGCCGCTGCCATTTCGGTTTGAATCGGCCCTTAACCTTTTGACCGCCAAACGGCGAAGGAATATGTTGAGCTCCAGACGCCACGCGTAACGTATGCGGAGTGAAATTTGCACAAATTTTGAACAAGTAAAAACAAAATAAAAAATTAAATTTAACTTGTGTCTCAATGCTAAATTAATTTGTATACAATTGTTAATTAAATTGGATAGTTTTGTCGGGTTTGGCATCTTTCTTTAGAAATTATGGCCAATTGAGTAGAACAATGTCGCACAACTGCATGTATTTTCCACAAGACACATTTGCTAAGGCCAAAATCGACGATGATTCTGATTTTTTAGAAGAAGGCAAGATTTGAAACACTGTTTTATAAAAATCTCGCATTCTTTTCGTTTCCAATAAATGATATTAGAAACCCTAGTGTAATGTAACAATTTGGCTACAGCCACTTTTCAGAAAGAGCTCGAACAAAGGAAAAAACACTGCTTTTTCAGTAACGGATGTCACGGTGAACGACTTATAGCTAATTTCAATTAAATATTTTTAGCATAATAAGTAAGTATCAATAGACCAATTAACAAGAATATGAAATATAATGAGCAAAGGATTTTTATTTAAAAAGTTTTCCTACAGAAGATAAAATTAGAGGCAAGAAAAATGCTAACATTTGTTTTTTCGACATCAATGGATAAAGTATCATAAAACTAAAGTTATACACTTTGGATTCAAGTAGTTTTTATCTTGCATGAATACTTGTTAAAATCGATATTAAAAAACGTACATGTTCAAGAAAATAATAATGATATCATTTATTTAATATAATATTAAACTTTGTGCAGATTTCATTCCGCATACGTTACACGATTATTTAAGCGAAATTGAACTTGACGTAAGTTCCTACTGTATGGCGTAGCTGTCGATTGTCGTCGTAGTCACGATTTTCCGTTGTCGTTTATGGCCGACTGTGGCGGTCAAACGGTTAAAATATATAGGTGAGATGGGCCCATATAAAAATTCTTTCTTCAATTTTTTTTGTGTAAAAGACGTATAAATTTGTCAATAGTGTCAATAAGGAACAAAGACAGAGTTCCCAAGATTTTAGTGGCAATTTGTATCTTTACTTTTCAATATAATCTTATAAAGCTGGTTTAAATGTAGGTACTTTTTGAATTATAAACAACATACTATATGCTTGTAACTACATAGTTTTATGTTATGTTTTTGCCTTAGTTTAATTTGGTGGATATTGGTAATTTTCAACTTATTCAAACTATTTCAACTTCTTTCAAATAAGTAAAATGAATATACCAAATAGTAAGAGATAATAGCAGACCAATATTCTCAAAGTTATCATAGCCTTCTATCTGAATCATAAAAGCAATCCTTATTTAAATACTTTAGCAGACATTGAAACTTTTCAAATAGTCTCTCTGTCACTCCCATCTAGGCATAATTACAATGACAGAGACAATTGTACCTAAAGTTCTCTACGTAAACAGGGTCAACGTCTGTAAACTCAGGGAGACCATTGAAAGCACTCTAGACAATAGCCAATACTCTATCAAGATACCAAATAAAAATAAATTGATTGTCAACTGCAAATCCATAGAGTCATACAAGAAATTGATGACACTAGCCCGTGAAAAAAATATCATTGGGCACACCTTCACGAATAAAAAAGATAAATGCTACAGGATTGTTATCAAAAACTTACACCACACAACACCTCACAATGCAATAATTGAAGAAATTTTAAAAACCGGTAATGTAGTCTCCGGAGAAATTATAAATGCAAAAATTGGGCGAGAAAAACTCCCAAGTTCCACCTTCTTCGTCAACTTACTACCTGGTCCGAATAACAGAGAAGCTAAAAACATTAAATATATTTATAATACCTTAGTTAAAATAGAAGACCCCAGAAAAAGTAAAACTATAGTCCAGTGTACTAGGTGTCAGCAATATCTCCATACTAAAAACAACTGCCTGAGACCATACCGATGTGTGAAATGTGCAGGATCCCATCCATCATCAGAATGTGGGAAAGATCCAAAAACTCCAGCAACTTGTGCTCTTTGTCGGTGTGATCACCCTGCTAGCTACAAAGGCTGTGAAGTTTACCAGGAAATTTTAGCTAGAGTAAAAAAGGGAAAAAGGCCAAATATGAGCAAAGAGAATCAACAAAAAACAATAGAAAAAAATGAACAATTGCATAATGAGAGACCTCAGTTGACTGTCAACGACCAAACATTTCCTCCACTCCGCAGAAACACTATTCAAGAAGGTCGCTCCTGGACGGCACATAGAGACCCCGAAAGACCCAGCTATTCTGAAAGACTACAAAATAAGAACGAATGTCAAAATGACATTGAGCCAACACAAGTCTTACAAGACTTTATATTACAGCAAACACAAAAAATGGATATATTACTTCAACAAATAGGCTCTTTAATGAGTCTTTTAACTACACTGATAAATAAGATGACAAAATGATTTCCTTAAACATTGCAACCTGGAACATTAACGGCCTTCCGCCTAATACACAAGAAGCCGAAATATTGCTAAAACTGCACGACTTGGATATACTTCTTATATCAGAATCACATTTCACCGCCAGAAGTCTAGTTCGGATTAAAGATTATTGTATATACAATACTAACCATCCCGATGGGACAGCTCATGGTGGTACAGCTATCATTATAAAAAAATCAATTAAGCATTACGAACTTCCTTGCTACCGGACAGAACAAATACAGGCCACCACAGTATGTATTTATACAAGTAATGGAAATCTTAATATATCCTCTGCTTATTGTCCCCCTAAGCACAAAATCACAGATAAACTATTTACAGACTATTTTAAAAGCCTAGGTAATCGCTTTGTTGCTGGAGGTGACTGGAACTCGAAACACACTTACTGGGGTTCCAGGTTAATCACTACAAGAGGGAGGGCATTGAAACATAGTATCGACATGAACTCTATAACCCCAATTGAACCGAAAGAACCGACACACTGGCCGACTGACACAAACAGGTTGCCGGACTTAATAGATTTTTTCTTAACCAAGGGACTAACTGGGTTATACCTACATGCCAAAACCTGCCTAGACGGTTCGTCTAACCACGTACCAGTGTTACTAACCATGAGCACCATCGCCCTTAAAGAAGAAATCCAACCTAAGCTATACAATAGACTTACAGACTGGAACATATTTCGTGAACTCCTGGAACATAAATTGAACCTAAATATTCCGCTTAAAACCCAAGAAGATATAGAAAATGCAGTCACAACGTTCACCAACGCTATACAGGTTGCCTGTTGGAAATCTACTCCTGAAATTATAGCCAGGCCAAACAATAAGTCTATACCACTAGAAATAAAGCAAATGGTTCTAGAAAAAAGGAGGCTTCGTCGTGTCTGGCACAGTACACGTCGAGATGATGACAAACGGATCTTTAATAGAATGGCAAGCAAACTAAAAATAATGATTAAGGAAGCTAAAAATGAGACGCTGCAAGCGCAGTTATTGACGTTGACCCCTACACCGCATTCAAGCTACTCCCTGTGGAAAATAACAAAGAACTACAACGGGCCTCAAAATGTAAAACCACCTATTAAACTAACAAACAACACTTGGGCCAGAACGAACCAACAAAAGGCAGATGTTTTCGCTGGACACTTGAGTGAAGTATTTACACCCAATGACACCGACTCTCCAGAACTAGAACATGACATAGACATTGTACTTACGCAGCCTTTCCAAATGGATCTTCCAATAAAACCAACAAGCCCGAATGAAGTATCAAAACATATTAAGTTACTGAAGGACAAAAAAGCTCCAGGGTTTGACCTAATTACAAAAGAGATTCTAAAAGAACTACCAAAAAAGGCTCTAGTTCTTACTGCTACAATCTTCAATAGTATTTTTAGAACTGGCTATTACCCTTACCTTTGGAAGGTCTCCCAAATACAAATGCTGCACAAGCCAGGAAAACCCACACACAATGTAACATCTTATAGACCAATAAGCCTGTTGCCTCTGCTTTCTAAGCTCTTTGAGAGGATTCTTCTGGAAAGACTACTACCAATATTAACAGCAAACAGCATAATACCAGAACACCAATTTGGTTTTAGAGCACACCATGCTACAACTGAACAAATCCATAGAGTATACAACACAATCAGAAATTCTCTGGAACGTAAAGAGTACTGTTCTTCAGCTTTTCTTGATGTCCAGCAAGCATTCGACAAGGTATGGCATAAAGGCCTATTGTACAAAATAAAAACTCTCATTCCACACCCATACTATCCACTGCTAGAATCCTATCTATGCGAAAGAATTTTCCAAGTGAAGGAAGGTGACAGTACTTCAAAATTCTTCAAGACAAGAGCCGGAGTACCCCAGGGATCTGTTCTGGGGCCAGTGCTGTATGTCCTCTACACTTCAGATTTGCCAGAAGTCCCTGGAGTAATTACTGCAACCTTTGCTGACGATACAGCCATCCTTGCTAGCAGTAGTAGCATAGATAAAGCCTCAGAAAAATTACAGAAAGGGCTTGACGCAATCCATACATGGCAAAAAATGTGGCGTATAAAAGCCAGCGCTTCCAAATCTACACACGTGACCTTCGCGCTGAGAAAAGGTGATTGTCCTGCCGTCAAATTGGGTGACGCCATACTCCCACACAACAATGAAGTCAAATACCTGGGCATGTATTTGGACCGCAGACTCACAGGAAGAAGCACATCCAAACAAAGAGACTTGAGGTGAACCTTAGATATAAAGGATTGTATTGGTTGCTTAACAGAAATTCAAAGCTGTCAATCGACAACAAATTATTGATATATAAAGCTGTAATCAAACCTATCTGGACATACGGGATACAACTCTGGGGCTCTGCATGTACCTCTAATATCAATATGATACAACGCCTACAGAATTGCATATTAAAGAGCATATCAAACGCACCATGGTTCATTACAAATACAGAAGTTCACAAATACTTACATATGAACACTGTGAAGGAAGAGTTCGAGTTTAACATCAAGAACTACATAGATCGCCTTAAAATCCATCCAAACCAGCTTGCAGTTAAACTTACTGTCCCAGACTACTGTAAGCGACTAAAACGCCGAGACATTTTCGAACAGTCCACAGAGTAGCAGAATACAATGGACTGCTGCTTTTTTCCAAAAGGAGCGGGTATCAGTGGAGATCTGCTTGCAACGACATTAGTACACTGCAACAAATCTGCTTATAGTATGAAAACTGATCGCAGATATATAAAAAAAAAAAAAAAAAAAAAAAAAAACGTAAACAGGGTAGACTTACTGCGAAGGGTCCAGTGACCAGCAGCAGACCGCTGGGCAGGACTCCGACGAGCACTACCCTCTTCCCGGCGTGGCGGCCCGCGAGCAGGATGCAGACGGTGCCGGGGGTGAGGTTGGGGCGTGTCCGCCTCACGTGCTTGCTGAACGACTTGTGGTGGGGGCGCGAGCGGATCCTGGAAACAAAAATAGCTGAATAAATATTTTTAACATCATGAAATAGAAAAAGACTTCTACTTGTATTACAAATTAATGGATTTCTGCAGAATACCATATTATTAATGTTTTTCTTATTCTTATAAACTAGCAATTCATAGACACTAGTGTAATATGCATTTGCAAATTTATTGGCCTTGAAAGCCTTGAAATGGCTTAAATTATATAGATAAAATTAGCTAAGCACAACAAATTAAAGTTTTACAAATAATAATCACATAATATACTTTTTCTGTTTCTCAAGACCTCAAAAAATCCTGTTAAAATTATTTATGATTTTTTTTATTATATAATTATTTAAGAATTTGGTTACTATTACTACTTGTGGAACAACTAACTTTTTTCATTACAGTGTTATCTCACCCAAAAATAGGACAGTTATAGGTAGTTTCATTAGAGTTGGAGAATGATAACCAGAGATCGGATTTTTGTGCGACATCTCATACTAAATGTCATCAAAATGACGTAAGTCACTCAGAATGTCACAAATCCATCCGATCTCTGATGATAACACATGCATGTAAATTAAGTACTAATGAGGGTTTTTGATACTTTTTCTGCCGCTATGGGGAGGTGAGATGGCAGCACTGAGCCGACCATTTAACGAACTGTCAGAATAAATACGCGCATTTAATTTTCAACATATTTATAGGTTTATTTATTCTGAGAACCATTACTTTATATTGGCATATTGTTACCTAAAATAAATAAATAAAATAGTTCCAAGTCAATTCTCATGAAATTAACAAAGTTAAAGTAATTATTTTTAATACCAGTGACTTTGCGCGCCTGTTTTATAGCTCCGTCTTCAGTTCGATGACCGTGTAATAGTCGTAATCCATTACAAAATCAATTCTCTTCCAAATAAAACAGAATTTCAATATTTTAGGCCCAGGTGCCTATGAATAGTATGAATCTGACAGTTGTCGAGACCAGGTGCGTACGAAGCGCCGCCTGGTGGCAGAAAAAATATCGAAAACCCTCATTGCAAAAAATTTTGTAAATGAATGAATGACTTAATGTGACGTTACGTCAAAATATTGAAGCAAACCCATTAAACCAACTTTTTGGTCAATCTTACAGTTGCTATTAGATTTGCTGTCAGCTCAAAAAAAGAACACTAATTTCAAATGTTTTTGTGTGCATGACATGTTGTTGTGTGCATGACCTCAACTCTCGTGGAACTACCTATAGTTAAAAGATATCAACAATTAGAAATTATGTGGTACTCACTTGTCCTGTGTGGGGTAGAAAGACCTCCTGCGCTTAAGCAGCACAGTCCTGGAGCCTCCGTTCTTGTCACCGCCGACCTGCTTCACCACCACTGAGGGCTTCTTGGGCTTCTCGGCTTTAGGGTTCTTCTTGCCAACAAACTTGTACAGAGCCTGGAAGATAAATGTAAAAGTTATAACACAAAATATGGTGGCAAATAAAAAAAATTACAACAACTAAATAAACTCTCATTTTCAGCATTACTGGAGAACTAGAGATAAAACTTTATAAATAGGACAGTTCACTGCTAGGTATTCTAGATAAATAATCCCTTATTATTTTTCTAACATTACTATCTAAATAATTTGGAGGTTATAATAACAGCAGTAACAAATTATACCTATAGACAATTTGTTAGAAGTTTATTTAAGATCTGACGATCGATCAATCAAAACAATGAATTGAGAATGCTCATAGACCAACAACAAGTTAAGTAAAAGCAATGGAAAGTACTAACCTTCTTGTGGTACATCTTCGATTTGGAGAATCTGACAACTCCATTTCCCAAATCGTAATTCCTGGGCTTGCCAACCTTGGCCTTCTTCACGCCGCCCGCGGGCGCCGCGGCGGGCTTAGCCGCCGCCTTGGGCTGTGGTGGAGCCATGACTTAACTGCACAAACAGAAACCAACCTCAATAACAACACACCACCTCAACAAATTATAGGTTACAATTGTTTTGACGCGACCTAACAAAAATTCAAACTGTATGACGACTGTCTCTAACGCTTCTAGTGGTTTCAATAATGTGTTTAAGCACTGTACAATGGATTTTATCAGAGTAGAAGCACTTTTTGCTCATGAACGTCAAAATTGTAACTCGACATTTTTCATGATAATCTTGATGTTCGAATCAAAATACGCCACAATATCACTTATACCTAGCCTTAAGATTTATAATCATACACGGAATCCAATAATTAACACCAATTCATTCGTATTTAAATGGATTTCTTTTCAAGAAATATAATTTCAACTCACATTACAACCGGGCTCAAGCAAAAGAATTTGACGGAAAGAAAAATGCTAGTCTATGGCATGATAGTGATGTGAATTTTTGAAACGTTATCGATCTTGGCGATTTAAGTTTCTTGGCTATGGATAACTATTTGGAAAATAATGGTAATCATTTTAATCTTACAATACATACAAATTAATTTAAACAACAAAGTCGTACGCTTATACAATTTTCATTTTCATGAAATAACATACACTAACATAAAATATGCAATTAATCAAGTAAAAGACTTTTTTTCTAGTAAGTGGTAACCCTATTCTAAACGTCAAAGTATTTGAAATTAAAAAAATAATTAGTAATGAAAAATGGCTTCTTTGAGGAGCCCGTCTTCGCCGTCCGACGGCTATAAAAGGTTCAGTGACGATTTCGCAAACACCAGCATCAACAATTACGGCTCGAACGTCACAAGTAAACCAGAAGCTATGATTTTACTATGCACTGTAGCCGCATAACCCGTGTACGCTTTCCTTGTACTTACAATACATTTTGTTATGCATATTAACACTTGTTTTAATTGTCTACACTAATTCTAAGCATTAACTCATATTTCAAATGTACCGCTACCCGTTCCGATCGATCAAGTGTTCCTGTAATACCTTAAATGGATAATGACGTAAAACTATGACTCATAGCCGTCTAAACACTAACTTATGTATATTATAAACAATGCACATTATTTGACCCAAATTCTTTTTTGCGGCGTTTAGTATCTTGAGAAATCCTTCGCTAAGCTGTCGCATGGCTATAGCCGCTTCTTGCATGCTCACAAACGTAATTACTGTAGTAAATGTAGTTTATTTAATATTTTTAATTCATAAGTACGCATATAACCTTGTAAGTGTTACAATAGGGGCCGATTGCGGTAGTCAATGTCCCTGTTACGCGTGTCAGCCGACCTCTAATATCAAATCCAGTTAGATCTGACCTAGACTGCTTGGAATCCCTTTCATCCAAACTAAATCTGAGACCAAGAGGATAATAAACATGATAGTAGGTAAATTTATATCCTAACTTTTTTGTTTATTACTTATATACAATCATTTGTTCCTTTAATCTTTTTTTAATTCCTAGTATCAGTAGTCTGTTGATTTAGTTCATTGACAGGACTAATGAGGTTTTCTCATCTCAGCATTAGTCTGGGGACTACACAAAATTGGATGACAGACTTAAGTCTGATGGTAAGTGATAGGAACATTCCAGATTTCAAATTTCAATTTATTTATTCACTCATATTTAAATGGTATTAACATGCAGAATCTGCACTTACTCATACCACGTTTTGTACCCTCATTGTATGCTATTTTGGGCTTTGGCTATGCCATTCCTTTAAAAATGGCAAAATTATAGTTATAGAATAGATCAATCATACTACTCATACTTATCCTTGTAAGGCCGAAAGTATCTTACAATGTACACTCTGCTGGAATAGAATTTAAACCTTTCATAAAATTAGATAGAATTTCTTTTAATTTGATTTTGGAATCAATGACCATCAGACACTTTTCATTACAGCAAAGTTCAAAATGTGACTTAAAAAATATTGTATGATGGGCTAAGAGGTGTATCATCATCATCATCATCATCATATCAGCCGAAAGACGTCCACTGCTGAACATAGGCCTCCCCCAAAGAGGTGTATGAGGTTATAATATCATATAGATCTATTTATACCCTATCTGTTTCCATATCACTGTCCTGCTCTGCATCTGTACTAAGCTCACATTGCTGCTGTTATCAAGCTTATCAGTGGCAGCTGACATCTCTTATCAGACAGGCATACTGCACCCTTGGTTTGTTTTATTTGGAATATATCCAGACAGCTGAGTAACATAATGTTTGTCTTAATAATTAAATATGTATTATTTGTGTAAGTTGTTCAAACCGAAATTGTAAAAGGAAATCAGATTTTTATGAAGACTTGAAACTTAAAAACACGAGCATGTACAGTCAACTCATTCAAACCCTAGTCACTTGGGACCTATGTTAAATTGACAATATAAAATAACTGGTGTTACAACTCGTCACTTTGACAACATTCTATAGATGCCCTTGGGTTCTAATGAATTGAGTGTACCTAGGTATGTGTTCCCATATATGTATCCATAACAGTATTTGACTGTGACTATGAACATAATAAGTAAAACATAAAAGAATGGACCACTTATTTTTCGGAAAGTCAAAGCCTTAAAATATCAAACCAAATAGCTTTATAGGTATGTAAGGCACTTCATTATCTCATGTAAATGAAATATTTTATATGTAAGATAGTAGACCAGATAACATCTTAAAATGCCTCCCATCTTTCATTTTACATTTCACTTAATTTACATTTAAAGTTTTTTTACCAAACCTCTGATATCTGTTTACCCATCCTAATAAGCTGTATTTCATTCAAGACAACGTACAACAGTAAACATTTTGACTAAGTCAATATTTATGCCATTTCATAATGGAACCAAATGTTGTCAACCCCTACATTTCCTTGAAGTACTATTTCCCTTTCATGATTCAGCCTTTGCAGTAGACATTAAGTTTAAAATGTGACGATATTTGCTCGAGTATTTCTAAATATAAAACAATGTCGAAAGTGAGTGTGTCAGAGCAGGTGTTTGATTACTTCAGAGAGAATTGGTATCGGTTGAAGTCATGTGAGTTTACAATCAATATCTTAATATTCTTTGATTCTATTTAAAATAATCCGTTTCGGACGTACAGTCCATTGCATCCTTACTCTAGGCCACTCGGAACTTACGTCGTAGTAACATTATAACCCCCTTATTCATAAACGTCTGTTAAGTTAACAAGCCGCTAATAATTGTTTGTCCCTTTTGCTCTTATGGACACATTGTTAAGACCGAAAGGGACAAACAATTATAAGCGGCTTGTTAAGTTAGCAGACGTTTTTGAATAAGGGGGTAAGTCAAATGCAAGAATCGGACAAACGCCCGTCATTCTGAAAACATGACACTGTTCCGTACAGTAGAGACTTCTTTATCTTATGATATTAACATATTTTATTTTATAAGATATTATTTTAATAACAATAACACAAAGTATTTATTTAGGGGATCCCAACTTTTTCTTACTTGTACACATCATGATTGTAATCCAATAGACGAGTGACCGATGTCATAAATTCATAATCGTGGTGTACAAGAAGTTGGGATCTCTTAAATAGATACATTCTGATAGAGTTATTAAAAAAATATCTTATACAATAAAATATGTTAACATCATCAGTGGCGTATCTAGGGGGGGGCAGAGGGGGCACGTGCCCCGGGCGCCGAATCAGAGGGGGCGCCAAATCGGCCAACATTTTTGATATACTTTTGCATAATTTATACATAAGAAAAAATTAAAATTCATAAAATGCTAGGCTGGTACATTTTTCCCGGGCGTCAAATTAGGAGGGGCGCCAAATTGGCAAAATATTTTGATTTTATTGAGCATAATTTATTGACATATGAAGAAAATCTGTAGGTATGCATAAATTTTAGAAAGGTACATTTTGCCCGGGCGCCAAATTAGGGTGGGCGCCAAATCGGCCAACATTTTTTATTTCCTTGTGCATAATCAACATATAAAAAAAATCTTTAAGCGTAATTAAAAAAAAAATGCTAGATTGGTACATTTACCACGGGCGCAATATCAGGGGGGGGGGCTCCAAACCAGCCAAAAAAAATTATTTCCTTATACATAATTTACACATTTACACATACTACTACTACTAGGGTGGGCGCCAAATCGGCCAATATTTTTTATTTCCTTGTGCATAATCAACACATAAAAAAAATCTTTATGCGTAATTTAAAAAAAATCTAGATTTGGTACACTTTCCACGGGCGCAAAATAAGGGGGGGCTCCAAACCAGCCAAAAATGTTTATTTTCTTATGCATAATTTACACATAAAGAAATCAAAAATGTTTACTTATGCCTTAATTCACAAAATGCTAGAATGGTCGATTTTAAAACTTTATTTCAGAAAGTCCGTACGGTATTTTTTTACTCGTTTTCTTTAGATTTAACTTTTTTTTCTCTTAACCGCGTAATGCCTTATTTGCAGAATTTTAATACCTACCAAAAGTATAGAAACAAGTTTATATCCTGGGTCGCGTTTTATAAAGTTACAATTTACAATTTCGCTGTTTGCCTCTCTAACGCACGCACATATTGGCTAGAAAGAGAGGCAAACAGCGAAATTGTAAATTGTAACTTTATAAAACGCGACCCTGGTCCTGCATGTACATGTAGTACTTATTAGCTTCGAACAAAGGCTATAATCGAAATTTCATACATTTACGACCTTTGATTACAGGGGATAGCTTTTTTTATGGTAAGCTTCCCTAGTGGCGTCTATTATTTTGACCAAGTTTCAGCTTCTTATGTTTGACAGTTTCTAACTTATGTCACTTATACGGTTTTCAGAAAATAACGTTTTTACGGTCCGTAGCCAAAATGGCAAAAACGGAACCCTTATAGTTTCGCCATGTCCGTCTGTCCGTCTGATACTCAGCATAGCTCAGTGGCCGTTAATACTAGAAATCTGCAATTTGGTACAGGTATACGTATTAATCATACCAACAAAGTGGCACAGTAAAGAGTAGTCTTGAAAGAGAGTTTTTTTCTAAAGTCAATATTATCGGAGATAGTCGCTCCAGAAAAAAGAAAAATTGTGTGCCCCCCTTCTAGCTTTTGATCCGTAGGTCCAAAAATATCATGAATCACTGTGCTTATAGAATAATTTAAAATAAAACTATTTTGAACGTAAACGGCTCAGCCGTTTTTGAATAACTACGTAACACTGAGCATGGCCCGACATGCTCTTGGCCGGTTTTTTCTTATAACTACCCACATACTTTTTTTAAATTATTAATCCGTAGGTATTTTATTAACTAAGACCCATTATATTTCACAACTTCATTCTTTGCGATTTAAGGTTTACATATTGTAGTAGCGCCCCACGCATCAGCCTTGCACGGTGTTTAAAGGTTTTTTTTTTATGTTAGCAACACTAAAAACATTCCCACTATCTTTCACCCCCTCTATCGGGGTTCCATAGTCGGCTCACTGACTGCCTCGTTCGAATCATTCAACGTTTCCGTGCTCAAGCCTTCGCACGTCAAGCAACACGCCGAATTTTCTTCAACGCCGAGTTATCTTCAACGCCGAGTTATCTTCAACGCCGAGTTTTTACAACGCAGAGTTTCTGCAACGCTGATACGTTACTGATACTGTCATGCTTAAAGTCTCCAACGTCGAGTTTTCTGCAACGCAGAATATTTACAATGCTGATACGTTACTGCTAACAGGGCAGATACTGTCATGCTTAAAGTCTTCAACGTCGAGTTTTCTGCAACGCAGAATATTTACAACGCTGATACGTTACTGCTAACAGGGCAGATACTGTCATGCTTAAAGTCTTCAATGTCGAGTTTTCTGCAACGCAGAATATTTACAATGCTGATACGTTACTGCTAACAGGGCAGATACTGTCATGCTTAAAGTCTCCAACGTCGAGTTTTCTGCAACGCAGAATATTTACAATGCTGATACGTTACTGCTAACAGGGCAGATACTGTCATGCTTAAAGTCTTCAACGTCGAGTTTTCTGCAACGCAGAATATTTACAATGCTGATACGTTACTGCTAACAGGGCAGATACTGTCATGCTTAAAGTCTTCAACGTCGAGTTTTCTGCAACGCAGAATATTTACAACGCTGATACGTTACTGCTAACAGGGCAGATACTGTCATGCTTAAAGGGTAACAAGTAGCCCAAAGGTACTGTTACGCCAAGCTAGCTAACAATAGCTAACGCCGAATATATGCAACGCCGAGTTTTCTTCAACGCCGAGTTTTCTTCAACGTCGAGTTTTCTTCAACGTCGAGTTTCTGCAACGCCGAGTTTCTGCAACGCAGAATATTTACAACGCTGATACGTTACTGCTAACAGGGCAGATACTGTCATGCATAAAGGGTAACAAGTAGCCCAAAGGTACTGTTACGCCAAGCTAGCTAACAATAGCTAACGCCGAATATATGCAACGCCACCGAGTTTTCTTCAACGTCGAGTTTCTAACAACGTCGACGCCAAGCTAGCTAACAATAGCTGATGCTGAATTTCTACAACGCAAGGCCGAGTTTCTGCAACGCAGAGTTTTCTGCAACGCTGATACGTTACTGCCAAACCGGGCAGATACTGTCATGCTACTCATGTTTTAAGACTAAACCAGTAACCATACAAAGGTACTGTTACACCAAGCTAGCTAACAATAGCTGACGCTGAATTTCTACAACGCAGTTTTCTACAACGCAAGGCCCAGTTTCGGCAACGCAGAGTTTCTGCAACACTGATGCGTTACTGCCAAATCGGGCAGATACTGTCCGAATATGTAGCTACCGCTGAATTTCAGCAAGGTCCAGTTTCTACAACGCTGATGAAATGAAATGAAAAATGTCTATTTGATGCTAAAAATAGAAACAAAAGGAAAACTTAATCGTATGCGTAGTGCCAAATGGGGCTGTTACTGTCACGTTTAAAGGGTAACCATACAAAGGTACTGTTACGCCAAACTAGCTAACAATTTAGCTATGTACGCCTGTATCTCCAATTTTGGGATGATCACACGAGCACCATCAGCACAGCCCAGCCCAGATTCTGTACGCACGACATCTTTTCAACCTGACACGTCAACCGGTCATCGGCACCAGAATGTACCCACTGAATGCACACTGTTCTCGCTCGAGGAAATAAAATTGGACGAGGAAATCGTCAATTGACTGGACAAACTAGCTGAAGAAGGTCATATATGGCCAATTGCCACCTTCTAGTCATACCCCTTCTAAAACCTATAAGCGACGCATGTCGTGTTCTATGCGATTCTCAATTTACACAGACAAAAACGAGAAGGAATTTTGGCATTTCTGCAATAAATGCAAATTTAAAGGATAAGTTACTGTAAATAATGCAGAGCGAGACTAATAAGCTAAAGCGTAGACCGTTAATACATTTAAAAGAAAGATACACATTAACTGTATAATTTATTTAATAAAGAAAATTTCATCATGAAGAATAGACACCGCCGTCAGAGAGGTCATGTAAACTACAACACTCTGCATCGGAACACGACATATCCCTCGTCGGATGCAGGGCGCCATCGTGCCGCAGCGCTGCCCGCGCCGGCGCCGTCGCCCGCCGCCAGCTACAGCGCCTGCTACCGCAGGGGCCGCGAGCGCGTGCGCACGCCTCGCATATACGATCAGAAACAATAACACACAAGGTACAATACACTGGACGTCTGCTGCACTCCTCTCGCTCCTGGTCAGAAATCAGGGTCCTGGTCAACTAGTGATCCCGTTATTTTATCATGGAGGGTCAAGAGATATCTATTTTATCATTATCACCTGCTATTTCTACCTAATAATCTAAATATGAACAAGAAAAACTTGATTACAAAATGTCTATTAATAAACTGTTAACAATTTCATTGCGGACGAGTGCTACGCGCTACGCTCATAGCCGATCCCGTGATTTTTTCCGCTTTGTAGCAAAAATTGACCTCCCACAGAGAACTCCCCTCGAGAGTTCCCCGCGCTCAAAGTGTTAAATCAACGCCATCACACCAACAAATTCCTTGCTGGATCTTCTGATACACGTATTTATTACTTACTAAAATATGCTAACAGATGACGTGACATTGTACCCTTACTGTTAATAATATTGATATATTAAATTTAAAATGTATGAATACATTTGTAAAAACCACCACATTTTCAAATGGAAGATTACCACACAGCTTCAAAATTAATAAAAAATAATTGTTACATGTGTCTCCAATAGACTTATAAGATGCGTATTATTTAATACCCATTTACGAACCACACGGAAAATATTATCTCCAATTTATATTGGATATTTTATATGAATTTAATTGTTTAGCGATGGTTTAATCATGATCACCGTACATATTTACAAGGATTCTAAAACTAGTTTATGAATACCTTGGATGCAAAGAGTTTTTTATATCTTGTTATTTATATTCAATTCAAAACATATTATATGCAATTAAGACTACCGTCCCGTCGTCAGAAGTTAATAAAGTAGAAATTACGGAATATCGCAAAATTAATTAGTCATCGTACCTCTGCAAATGTGGTGGACATAACTAAAATTTAATCCCTTCAGGTTAAAATCAGATTCAAGCAATAATAATTATTTTCTAATGCTTCCACTACTGGCTGGGGAGCTTTCAACGTTGGTAAAGAAGCACACTGTTATTGGAAAGATACGGAACTAAGATGTCACATTAATAATTTGAAAGTAAAAGTAGCGTTTTTGGCTTAAAAATGTTTTTGCCCACAATATATACAATTGTGAAATTATGTTTTTTGCTTCATACATAAACACTAAGAAAAATATACACGCTGTTCAATTATCTCGTAGATAATTTAGCGACTGGATGGGAGTTAGGAAAATTATGCCTATAAACAAATAAAACAAATACTTGTTGAACCGGAAGTAGATTTATTTGCAAGCCGATTAAAAACAATATTGCCTCATATACGCTTTTACAATAAAAATATAATAATAAAGTAACGCTTTTCCAGCAGAAACTTAAAACTTTTTATGCATTTCCTTCATTCGCTTTAATTAACAGACTTCATTTTAAAAATGCATTGGCCAACACAACCCTGGCTTCCATTCTTTGAAAAGTTATTGGTTTCAGAATCCATACAACTCCATCCAAATATTTGATTCAAATATGGAACTATTAATAATTATAGATATGCGCTGTCATTATTGGAAAAAACACATTCTAGCGAGATGCTAAATTTTTTGACACGTAAATGGCCTAATGAAGATCTAGAAACACTTATTTTATTGGCCCTGGCTACCGCACACTGCGTACAAATCTTTATATTGATCCGAACACAAAATATTGACACACACACAGAAGTACAACTACTTCCGAAATTTATAATAAAAATTCTCGGCGGAATTGTACACAACCGATATTAACTTCCATTTTTTAACGAGAAACCAGAACTTTGTCATCTCAATGTATACAGACGTACTAAAATAATAACTAATTCACTTTGCGGTTTCAACATAGACACTTTATTTATCAGTTACAAAAAAAAAAAAAAACATATGCCAAAGCTCATCGCAAATATTGAGTCGCTGGATTTCACAATAGTGGTATCAACACATATTATGTTCACTGCACAGTATAGCACTAGGCATTCTGCCACTTCTATGTTGGTATAGCCAACAAGTTCGTTGTCAGTGTAGACATCATACGCAAAATTGCCAGTTGAAGCGATTTTTTCTTTTATTTTTGCCTAGTTTCGTAATAATGAAATTGTAGATGATTGCTATCAATTTGCTAAGATATTTGTCGTCATCGTCAAAAAACCTGTAAAATAAAAATAATTCATAAATTTTATAATAACCATGATTAGCATAATGTTAAATACCTAAATCAAAATAAGAATTAAAACTCTTTAGTTTATTTTAAACTTACCTAATAAAAGATTTGCTGTTCTGAGAGTACCTTTACTGTTTATTTTACGTTTCGTCTCTGCGTTTGAGATTTATTTCACATTTGTGCTCTGAACATCCTACAATATGTAAACCTTAAATCGCAAAGAATGAAGTTGTGAAATATAATTGATGATCAAACGAACTTACCAAGTGAAGTTCGATCACAATTATGTGAGCAACTTCATTCGACGCGATTTATAACAACCCACCCTCAATATTAAAGGACAGTTTTGTCTAACGTCACCCTACCCACTTATAACAAAAAGTGAAATAAATTCTCAACATTAATACTGTAAACAAAATGATTCGAACGAGGCAGTCAGTGAGCCGACTATGGAACCCCGATAGAGGGGGTGAAAGATAGTGGGAATGTTTTTAGTGTTGCTAACATAAAAAAAAAACCTTTAAACACCGTGCAAGGCTGATGCGTGGGGCGCTACTACAATATGTAAACCTTAAATCGCGTCGAATGAAGTTGCTCACATAATTGTGATCGAACTTCACTTGGTAAGTTCGTTTGATCATCAATCTTTACAGAAAATATTAATATCACTTGTTTAATATAAAAGAAGGAAATAAAAGGAATCGAAAAGTTCAAACTTTTTTTTATACTACTAGGTACTTACTTCATACCTAAAAACTACTGCAAATTTCTAAATAAGTTTTCTTATCAATCATCATCGTTCACGTTAGTTGTATATACAGGGTGGAACGGAACGACGATCTTTCCCGCTACCGACCGAGTCTACCAACCATTACGATGAATTTTCAGTATAGTACCAACATCGAAATATCTTAAAAAAAAATTAACGCCTCATACAAAGTGACTGATTAGTTAGAGCTCAATAGTATCTGAGTCAATTTTCGATGTAAGTACGTTTTCGATGTTGGTCCCATACTGAAAGTTCATCGTAATGGTTGGTAGACTCGGTCGGTAGCGGGAAAGATCGTCGTTCCGTTCCACCCTGTAGATAAAATCACTGCTGGCCATCTAAAGTCACTAAATGGTTAGTTAGAATGTACAGTATACAGTATGCCTAAATATACATAGACACTGTAGTTGAGGTAACAAACATAAAAAAATATATACTTAGTCGAATTGAGAACCTCCTCCTTTTTTGAAGTAGGATGAAAATCAACTTTTTTTCCTGCCTAGGGCTTGTGCATAAATCACGCGAGGTCCTATAGGGGGGGGAGGGGGTCCAAGAAAACATCACGAAAGATCACGGTAGGGGAGGGGGGGGTACAAGGAGACCTCACGTGTATTTTTTTTACGATGAACAAACTAAGAAGTATTGTCAATTTCGGCTAGCGAACGTGAAAAGTTGAATGAAAAAAATACACGTGAGACTGCTAGGGGGGTGGGGGGGGGCTAGCCAAGAAACTCACCAAACATCACCATGGGGGAGGGGGGGGGTCAAAAAGTAGCCAAAAAAACATCACATGATTTATGCATGAGCCCCTAGTAGGTTGAATTTTGGAAAATATTACGGAATCCTAAAAGTGAGCCTTTTAAGTGTTCCGTACTAACTAGGGACCCTTTAAGTTCAGTTAATGGGGGGGGGGGGGGGCGCAAATTTGGCGCCTGCCCCGGGCGCCTTTTACCCTAGCTACGCCCCTGAACATCATAAGATAAGGAAGTACGGAACAGGCTTATGTTTTCATAATGACGGGCGTTTGTCCGATCCTTGGTCAGATGGTAACAAATATCTTAAGATCTTCCGACATTATCATTATACTCGTAACAACTCAACGGCGACTCGACTAAAATGATATAAGTAGTGTTCGACAAGTAGTCTACGCGTCGTCGGACAACCCCGACACGTCCGTCACACATTGACCACACGTTGTCCACACAGCAACTATGCGTTTGCGACTGCGGTATATCGAGCAACAATTTGCATTGCCTATTTGAGTAAAGAAATAACAGATTTAACACAAACGAGATGTAATTCGCGACCTCGGAACGTCGACACGGCTATTGTTATTGTTCGAAATCTATTCGTTTCACATCGTCAGTGGGTATTGTAATGTGCAATATTAATGGGATAAAAAACAGCCTCTGTCTAGTGTCTAGATAGATAGGTATTTATTGCTACGGTGGAGAAAATAAAATAAAAAAAATCCACTCAGTCACTTATTTTCGTAACACAATTGACGCGACAGTGATTATTGTTTTGATTAAGGTTTTAAAAGATAGTTCGCACGAGCGGATTTTAGCGGCCGTTAAAAAACGTTCAAATGAAACAAATGTAAAATCGTATTATTATTCATTCTTACAATGGCTGTTGACTGCACTGCACTGTTTGATTTTCGACGTTGGGCGTTGGACGTTTAATCGTTTTTTTTTTAATAATCATTTATTGCAACCATGGTACATAAGGTGTTCAAACAAATAAATAAATAAGATCACATTGCACCCTGGTAGGGTATGGCAATAGGTCTTATATACTTAAATACACATGTCTTACTAACTAACAGACCGTATAAATCTAAATTTCCTTTATACATAGATTATCCTTCATATATTCTAATTTCTCGTAAAATACCGCCAACGTCAGCTTATAACGCGACGCTTTTTAAGCGTTCGTGCGAACTAGCTCTAACTATCTAAGGGAGGATGGAATTACTCAGAGTTGTGACGTGATACGTAGTTTCATAAAGTCCAACTTCGCTTGATAAGATGCGATAAATGCCTTCATGATTCACACGATTTTCCTTCATGACATCGCTTCTAAAAGGTTAACCTTTGTTTAAGCAGTATCACTGACATTTGTATGTATTTAACTTTTATGTTGTCATTCGTCAAATACATTAACGAAAGAAGGGAAAACCCCACTAAAGTTGCCGTCAATAATATCTAGTTGCAAACAATATAAACAAACCTAGTATTGAAAATGTGTTTAATTTGCAAAGTACGGCATTGAATAAGTACAGCAAAATAAATTAGTTATTTAACCAACTCTTACCATTGCGTTATCTTCATCATCATCAGCCCACAGTCGTCCACTGCTGGACATAGGCCTTCCCCGCCATTCGCGCGGCCATGTACTCGAGTCCTTAGTTCTCTCGCCTGCTACCGCGAACATCGAAGTTCGTAAATTTGTTCGTAAGTTTATTCGGGAATTTGTCTCTGTCACTCTTAACGACTCCTTCGTTGGAGTGACAGAAACAAATACCCGAAATTCCATTCACGTCCCTACATACACTTTCTTCAGATCGTCGTTCCATTTCAAAACTTCTATTGACAGCGATTTTTACTGTATCTTCAAAAGTAGCCGTACGTGACGGCAGTGAGTATACATTTGTCACCACCCCAACTCTTCCCGTGGGTGGCATAAGAGTCGGCTAAGGGCTTTAAGTGTCACTGACCATTTATTTATAGAAGATTGATGATAGGCAGCAGCATCATGAACCATAGTGGACACACTACTGCGATCGCCAACCCGCTTGCCCAGCGTGGCGATTATGCGCAGTAGATTGGTAGAATAGATGCTGATTTAAACTTTCACGATTATCATTCATATTTTAAATCCAAACGGGTCTTAATCGTGTAAACTTACGTTTAATTATATCCTGACGTTTCGGGCATGACGTTACAACCGTGGTCGCAGGCAGAGTCTGCCTTAATTAAGACCCGTTTGTCTTTAAAATATGGTATATGCTGATGATGATGATGTTCAAACGTAGAAGTTGTTACAGATTGTTGATATAATTTAAAAGCAAACATTTCTTAAGTGTCAAGATCATTAGATAGTCAAGCCTTATCTGTTATTACGAGATCTGCAATGGCGGAGTGAACAGTGCTTAAAATTTTATTCTATGATTTTAGTTATTTATTTAATTTGTTGTTTGCTTTAAATTAATTATGAGGATCGATACAATTTTGTATTCAACGAAAAGAGCAGTGCCTGATAAAGTGTATTCTACGTTTTCTCATTTCTTGAGTAAGTTTTTTATTATTTATTTTACGGAGTCTTCAATATTATTCAATAATTTGTGTAATGGTAAACCTACGTTCTGGTGTAGTTGAGCATTTTCACTTCTAGGGACACCCAATTAGCTTAACTCTCACAAAAAAGTTAGGTAACTTCGATGTCAGTTTTGTAACGACAATTAAGCATTCAATAATTTATTAACAAAAATATTTTTTTAATCATTTAATTCAGAAAGAATACACGTCTATGCAATATAAAAACATAAATAAAGTGAATTTACGTAAATATTTAATGCTTAATTTGTCATTACGAAACTGACATCGAAGTTAACTTTTTTGTGAGAGTTAAGCTATAATTGGATGTCCCTAGATATTCAAATGTCCATATGTGAAAATGCCCAGTTATAGGTACTATGACTTGGTACTATTTAGTAACAAACCTATACCTTATCCACGATAACGAGCTAGTATAGAGATCTCTCTTTCGCACTTTTGTATGCAAATGAATGGGACAAATAAAGGAAGTGGGCGTCAACATTTTGCACCTTGCTGTCAGGTTCGGCTTACATGCCGTCTCTCGGAATCGCGTTTGGTGAATTTACCATTTTTCACCAATAATCAATCCAGTAAACAAGCCAAGTTAACAAATAAGCACGTAACAATCCAGTATACAAGCCGAGTCTCAAAGTAAGAAGAAGAAAGTCCAGTATGTTTACTGGACTTTCAGCCGAGTCACAAATTAAAACAAGTTACAAATAGGATGAGAGCACTATAATAATAATAATAATAACCCCCCAACGGAATCACCTTGTCGTGGTGGGCGGGCTTACGGGTTGGTGATACACAGACAAAAAAGGTCGAAACACCTAGACCACACCCCTATCAGGGAGATACAAAAAAACGCCAATATCAACTAGGCTTACCCTTCCCAAACCAAGATTCCATCTTTCCTGTCTCTTCTTCTCCTTCCCCCCTATTCTTGTTCTACTTCTTTATTTAGGTGTAATATGCAGTTACGATCAAGAACTTTACGTCCAGGGCCGCTGCCCGAGGGCAATCGTCGGGGCGCATCTGGAGCCGTTGCTGGATGCCACAGCATGCGATCCAACGGCGATGCGGAGTTGAGCAGGCGGGCTCCCATCGAACAATCTGTTACAGCCGCAGTCGGGTCGCTACCCGAGGGCGATCGTCGGGGCGCACCTGGAGCCGCTGCTGGGTGCCACAGCATGCGA
Source organism: Thaumatotibia leucotreta (assembly GCA_025490895.1). Taxonomy (NCBI): domain Eukaryota; kingdom Metazoa; phylum Arthropoda; class Insecta; order Lepidoptera; family Tortricidae; genus Thaumatotibia; species Thaumatotibia leucotreta. Next base: position 41,806 of record JALPQI010005616.1, read on the forward strand.
ACCAGCGGCGATGAGAAGCTGAACAGGCGGGCTTCCATCGAAGAATACACTACAGCCGAAATTTCCCCGTCCCGAGAGTCGAATTCAGCTGCATCGAGCCCCTTAATTCCCCCGTCGCCAACTTCTTTATTTTCATCGATTCCGTCGTCTCCAGCTTCTTACATGAAAAATTTAGATTCCGATAGTAGGTCGGCGTGTACGTCGCCGTTCAATTCTAGTTATACGACCGAGGACGTTGTGCAGGAGGCAAGTACTGCCAACCAACCTGCACCCGCCACGGTTCGTCGAAATGTGCGAAAGAAATGGTCACGAGACATGAACATATTTATCTTGCGCACTTACTTTAGAATCACCGCCCTTGAAACCGAAAAGAAAAAATATTTATCACAACTCCACACTGAATTTAGTCAGAGATTCCCGACACATAAAGTTAGTAAACAGCGTTTAGGTGACCAACGTAGGGCTATAATGCTAAACAACTTACTAACGGATGAGGATATTGCCGATATTAAAAAACTAGCCGAAAATGACATAAAAGATTTACCACCAGTCTCTAACCAAACACAAGTAGGTACTCAAAACGGTAGCCAGCGAATGAGTTGGTCCAACGAGATTAATGAGTCGATAATGAGAGAATACTACCGAATAACATGTTTAGAAACCAATGTAACAGCTTACAGGAAACCATTGCATCAAGCCATCATAACAAAGCATTCTCAATATTCCCATGTGTCTGAGCAGAGAATAGCAGACCAACGTCGAGCTATCATTAACAATAACTATGTAAGCGAGCAAAGACTTCAAGAGATAAGACTTGAGGTGTCACGTGATTTAGCACTAATCTCTGATAATTTTGAAAACAATAATATTTTATCCCCTCCAATCTTCCAGAGCATATCTACCGACGTAACAGACGAAATAGCTACCATAGAAAATTTGACTGAGACAGATTTTGAAAGTGCATCTCATAATTTTAACCAAACTGATCAGACGACATGCTATTCTCTCCCGATAGAAACACAACAAGAGATAGAACAAACATTTCTAGCAGCCAACGAAACGTTCCACCAATCTGACCCCACAAGTAGGCCGAGTATACCTAAACAAAGACAATCAAAAAAACTTGCCTCTATAGTCAATTTCATTAACAGTGTCATACTGCCAAAATACTTACCCATCGACTCTGATTTTGAGTATACCCAAACTACACTCTACTGCGCTGCATATACTGCCGCAACCCAAAACGGAAGTAAGATCACTGACTCCGACAATACTTATAGAAATAATACTCAACCCCCCATCTGGCAAAAGAGGTTACAAGATAGAATAACAGATCTTAGAGCTAAAATAGGCAGATTAACTGAATTTATAAACGGCAATTCCAGCCCAAGACTTTTAAAACACATAGATGCAATTAAACGGCAATACAAGCTTCACTCTCGACATGAACACGAAAACACACAGCTACCTCATTTTCTCGACACACTTAAGCAAAAACTTAGCGCCCTTACAAGCAGACTTCGCAGATATAAGCTGACAACCTTGCGCAAAAAACAAAATAAACAATTTATTTATAACGAGAAAGTATTTTACCGAACATTAGAGAACAATAAAACACACGAGTCTGAACAAAACCTCAGTGATGCCCCCACTGCCGATGCACTGCACAATTTTTGGTCAGAGATCTGGTCAAAACCCGTGGCACACCGACATGCTGAATGGGTGGAGGTCGACAAAACATCTCTCGGTTCTGTAACTGACATGAAGTTTGAGGAGGTTAGTATCGAAATATTACAATCAGTCATAAACAAAACACATAATTGGAAAGCAACTGGGTCAGATAAAATTCATAACTACTGGCTTAAGAAATACACATATTTCCACCCAATTTTGCACAGACATATAAATCACTTCATTAATGCCCCAGAAACACTACCGCGATATATCACTGAAGGCATAACATACATGTTGTTGAAAGATAAATCAGATCGTAAGAATCCTGCTAAATACAGACCAATTACCTGCCTACAGAATATTTACAAAATTATTACATCCTGTATCAGTAAACTTATATACCGTCACGTGGACGAGCAGAAAATACTAGCCGAACAACAAAAAGGATGCCGCCAGAACAGCCAGGGCTGTAAAGAACAGCTTGCAATAGACGCCGTTATTTCCAATCTAGCCCGCAGTAAGAAGAAAAATATATTTACAATGTACATCGACTATAAAAAAGCCTTTGACTCAGTACCACACACATGGCTCATTTACATTCTTAGACATTATAAAATACACGATACAATTATAAGTTTCCTACAAAATGCAATGTTACACTGGTCAACAGTATTGAAAATAACCAGCAACACTACAAATGTCGAAACTGAGCCCATCAACATCCGCAGAGGTATCTTCCAAGGAGATGCCCTCAGCCCGCTCTGGTTCTGTCTCGCACTTAATCCACTCTCCAGTTTACTTAACGATAGCAAATCTGGCTTTCAATTCAACTACGGAACGGCTTCACATATTATAACACATTTAATGTACATGGATGATATCAAACTCTACGGCAATAATTTAGATGATATTTCTAAGCTTGCAGACATCACACAATCTTTCTCAATAGACATACATATGGAGTTTGGCATTGATAAATGTAAAATTCAGTCAGTACAAAACGGTAAAATAGAACCTAATAGTTATACTCTCAATAATGGAGAACAAATAGACCCCGTCAATGAAGAAACTGGATACAAATACCTCGGATACCAACAGACTCAGCAAATACACCATAAGTTAATTAAAACTGCTCTTAAACAACAATTTTCAGGTAGGCTTCACAAGATTCTTAATACTCAACTTAACGCTCGAAACACAATAAAGGCAATAAATACATACGCAGTCCCCATACTAACCTACTCTTTCGGCATTATTAATTGGTCACAAACAGATCTTTGCAATCTTCAAAGGATAATTAATACCTTGATGACCAAATACCGCAAGCATCACCCACGGAGCTGCACCCAGAGAATGACTCTGCCCAAATTAGAAGGTGGGAGGGGCTTAATAGACATCAGAAACCTCCACAACAAACAGGTAAACTCACTTAGAACTTTTTTCCATCGGCAATCTTCCCGTTCTGAATTGCACCAGGCTATAGTCGACACTGACCGAAAACTTACTCCATTAAACTTAAATGACCGAGCAAAACAGAAAAGTGAATCAATTCTAGAACCCCAACAAAAATTACAGACATGGATACAAAAGTCTCTTCACGGCAGACACCGACTCGACCTGACAAACCCAAACGTCGACAAGCAGGCATCAAACATGTGGCTGAAGAGAGGCGAGTTGTTTCCGGAAACAGAAGGATTTATCATAGCTATACAGGATCAAATAATAGACACTAGGAACTATAGGAAATACATCATCCGTGATCACCATCTACAAACTGATTTATGCCGACGCTGCCACGCTGCTTCAGAGACAATACAACATGTCACAGGAGCATGCCGATCCATAACCCAGACTGACTACAAACATCGTCACGACCAGGTCGCAGCTATCATCCACCAATACCTTGCATTTAAACATTGCCTTATCAATAAAAGGACCGCTTACTACAAATACACTCCACAGACTATTTTAGAGTCGACTAATTACAAACTTTACTGGGACAGGACTATCATTACCGACAAGACAATACATTACAACAGACCCGACATTATACTACACGACAAAACCGCAAAAACTGTGTATCTTCTTGATATAGCTATTCCAAACACTCACAACCTTGTCTCTACTCACACTGAAAAAATTAGTAAATACACAGACCTCTCAATTGAAATTAAAACCCAGTGGCGAGTCAATACCGTGAAAACAGTCCCAATCATAATATCATCAACTGGAGTTATTCCTCGTACCCTACATAATAGCCTAAAAACTCTCGGCATTCATCCGTTCACCTATATACTTTTACAAAAAGCTGTAATTATGAACACGTGTAGATTAGTACGCAAATTTTTGTCTTTAGAATAGTAGTCCACCTTCTATACACGTTTGGCCAAAAGCCCGCGTATATGGAAGTAAATTTGCCTCCTTTTGGAGAGAAAAAAAAAACAAAAGAAAATAATAATAATAATAATAATAAGGCCGCAGGGCAGCTTGTGGCGAGCTGTTGGGGAGTAACGACCCCACGGACCCGAGTGCTCCCGAGAGTCGGTCAGGGTCCCCGCCTCCGACGTGTCTTCGTCGGTCGGAGTGGAACCCCAAGGGGACCCGTAGGACTCTCAGCTTTGGCTTGCCTTAACTGGCCGTCCAGAGAGGAGTCGTCAGAGCTATATGCTCCAGGGGTGGAAGTGTAAATTTGCATAAGTCGCGAGTTGGTGCAGCGGCTGTCAAGCCACTGCGCAGAAAGCGGTGTACACCTCTCTACACTCCTGAGCCGCCTACACCGGTGTTGCCCCTGGCTGTCTCTTGTGACGGCATTTACGGGGGCCCATCTAGTCGGCGGCAAGTCACCGCCTGCCTCGATAGCAAAGTGAAATCATTGTTATGGCAGGTGTCCGGACCTCTTTTCTATAGTTCCATTTCTGATCCATCCATCCTCCATCACCATAGCCCATTAGTCTTTTCCATTCCTTTTCAATAGTCTCTATGCGCCTGCTGGGACCGGTTTACGGATATGTATTTGTGCCCGTGAATGGGTTGCAGCAGGTGTACAACACAGCAAATTTCTCCAAAGGGCCTCTACGTGTTGGATCTATATCCCCGCGCAAGCCTATCAAAAAACCGGGATTTGTAAGCCCGTGATCCTCAAGGAGATACAAACATAATAATAAATTTATTTATTTCGTGTAACTACATGACACATAGGTAGGTATTTACAAGTGAGACAATTACAATTTAGCATTACCACAAAATACTGCCAGTGGGAGCATGCAATCCCGTACAGTGCAACATAATGGCACAATCTGGCTTATCAGCTATCATTCTCAGAATGGTATTGGGACTGTCCCGTACCCGGCGCACCAGGGATGCGGCGCGCCCGCGCATTGTTGCATAAAAACATTCAACTCGCGCCTCCGCAAACATCCCTGATGCGCTACAGAAACGAGGCAGTCCCACTATCACCCGGAACGCGTTATTGTACTGGACCCGAAGAGCCCTATAGGCCCGTTGCGTATAATTCACCCAAAGGCTGCAAGTATACATGGACGTACAAAAGGCTCTGAACAGGGTAATTTTGACCTCCCTGGAGCAACCTGCAAACCTCCGAGCGATCATATTTGCCCGCACCGACAGGGCCCTTCGCTCCCGTTCAATATCATGGTCATCCCTGTGATCAACCGCAACGACATGTCCTAAATATTTAAAACGGTCAACTCTGTCCATGGGTCTGCCATTAAGATATATGGCGGGGACCTCCGAAACCTTGTTGCGATCGACCTCAAATACCATATACTGGCTCTTCTTATCATTGTATTTAAGGCCGTGACTTAAAGCATAGGTCTCACAGACATTGAGAAGCCTACGCATTCCACAGACCACTATAGCACGTCCGCACCGTACAATGACAAATGTTGACTGAACTTTCGCCCCTATGTAAACCCAGCCGATGCACATGCATCGCTCTTATCGCTGGCCAATTACGTGCCGTCTGAGATTTCTAGAACTAGCTCGTTATCGTGGACACAGTATAGGTACCTATACTCTGTTAGGTTAGGTACTTATTTAAAAAAAGGTAAACAATCTTTCAGTATGTTTTTATTGAAAATACTAGTAGAAAAGAATTTTTAGGAAATATACGTAATATAACAAGGAAATACAGGGATTTTTAAATACTTTTTTCAATGAAAAGTTACTGCAAGATTGTTTACCTTTTTTTAAATAGGTACCTAACCAAACAGAGTATTAAGCACATAATAAGATTATGCGGGAATTAATTAATTAGTTATTTACCTGTTTACCTAATTAAAAATAACATCATTAGGTAAACGAATATTTATTCAAGTAGGATTAGAAAAACGCATCGATCGTCAAACAACAATGTTAAAATTACAAAATAGAATAGAATTACCACACCACTAGCCCGAGAAGAACTCTTATTTCCGGCAAGAAACTCTGCGGAACTTAATCTATAAGTGTAAGTTTTAAAGTCAAATGACTCTTTATTCAAATTGGGATAGAAACAAACTCTTTTGAGTGGTCTAAGTTACATATAAAATGAAAACTACTTCCCAACTAACTAACTAATTAAAACTACACCACTGACGCGAGAAGAACCGGTAAGAAACTTGGCGGGACTTGTTTTCAACAATCATGGTACATCTTACAACTAACATCCGTAAAAAAAAAACTAAAACATACAATTGATTTTCTTATATTGAAATATAACCCTACTTTGGTCTGCCTCGGAGTCTAAGGCCGTCAAGGATCAAGGACTAGGTGAAAGCATTATTCGATATGATATAATTTGTATAAAAGCATTATTCAATCTATTTAAATAATTAAGGCTAAATAGCGTGTGAATTTGAAATATCAAGTAACAGATTTCACTAACTCGAGGTCGTTTCCGATCTGTGCGTGCGCATAGTTTAAACATGCCAGTACGCTTAGCACATGATTGATATGTCAGTATGTCACCGCGAGATAGATTTTCCATCTTTTACCAACTTTATGAATAAAAGAGGGATGAATAGTCTATCTCGCGGCGACATATTGTCGCACTGATCCTGTGCTAAGCCTACAGTTTTACAACTGCTAAAGGCCGAGCCACATGGCATGCGTATGCAGCACGTGCGCGTTGTAGTTTACGAAATATCGTAGTAGATCGCACACCGCTTGCAAGTCACGCGCATGCGCATAGCCTTCGGTGTCGCTCGGTCTTTACGTTTGAAATTCGTATACGAGGTGGCGTGTGAATTTATTTGCTTAAAGTCAAAGTCAAATGATTCTTTAAAAACGTAGTGACGTAGATTACAAAAAAAGGAAATTTAAAAATCGCAAAACAAAGAGAAGGCGGCATTATCAATGTCTATAAAGGCCACAATAATTTCCAATAAATTTAATCTTAATCAGAGGTCTCTGACCGAGTTTGTTCAGATGGTGAAACACACAACCGTACAAAAAGCTCAATACGTGTTACGAGTAATTGAGTTATCTTTCATTATACCAGTTCAAGTATGCTCGTCTTAAGACTGCTTCGAGTCAACATTTTACGGCACTATATGGTGCTGCAACTACATTATTTACCGCACTAGTGCGCAAACTAATAATTCGAATTATTTACGTTTCTAGTAATACCTACCTAACGTAACCGATACCGATACCGGGGTCATACAGCGTTCACAAAAACGGCCGTCTTTCCCGTGGACATTGTGAAAGTTAACGGTTCTGGAACATAAAAATTAGGTTTTCACCACATAATCTTAAGAACCAGAAGCCACCTATCGGCTTGCTTTCATCCAACAAGAAAATTAGGGTTCTAGAGCCCTTAATTTTCATACGTCCAGCCAGGGGCCCATTTCTCAAGCTTGTAACTTGTAATACAAGCGGAAGTCTCTTTTTGTTGACACTATTAATGAGGGCTTTCTCGAAAACGTATGCTACTCGTTGGCGCCACTTAGCCGTAAGGTCCCGCTAAGAAACAATTATCTAGCCCCAAAGAAAAACTAACTAGAAGGTTTTTATATAATTTTATTAACTCATACAAAACATTTAAACACGAAACTATAGGAGCTTCTCTTCTCTTCTCTCTAGTTTCTGGACCTGACGCCTCAGTGCTGCCGCCCTGGTGAACGTCATTTCAGAAAACCCTAATTAGATAAGGACTTCCGCTTGTATTATAAGTTACAAGCTTTCGAAAATGGGCCCCAGAGGAAAGATTTGTAACCTAACTCATAAAAAAAAATCTGTATGACCTACTTAAAAAATCACGGTACGGTTATAGTTATTTTTCTGACATACGTGTACTGTGGCCGCGTGCGCCGAAGCGTGGCGATCGTGCGCATACGCACTTCGCGGCGCGCACTCCGGCAGATCGCTGCGATATGGACAAAGAAAACCATATTCAATTACAAGGTAGGTCATGTGTTAGTTATCTACTTACTGCTTACTTTTTACTTTTTTTACAATGTGGTAGCGGAATCGCGATTAATGACGTGCTAAAGTGTAAAGGGGGATTTCGACCAAACGAGCATTCGCTCATTCTAACCCCCACTCTACGAAATTCGTTCGTTGCACAAAACGTGATTGGTTGATTTCGTCGAGCGGGGGATAGAACAGCGAATGCTCTTTTGGTATGAATGCACCTTGACGAATTATCGTCAGCTTTAGAGCTGTCATTTTCTATGCCAGTTTTTCGTTCGCTAACTATCGTCGAATTTATGAATGGATTTGCCAGTTGTAGGCACTTGTAGTAAGTACTATTGTAGAATGGATTACCTAAGAGGAGGCACTGAATGGGTAGTTTGCAAAAAAAAAACATCAAAAATCACGATCGTGTCAATTGTGTTATGAAAGTTAGTCATACTTGACATAGAAGTTTTTGTGAGAGTTAAGCTAATTGGGTGTCCCTAGAAGTGAAAATGCCCACTAATAGTAGTCTGTGCTCTGTTGAACAACCTTTTAAAAATTGTAGGCGTCTAGGTATTGTTGATCGCTCATAGGAAATTTGAATTTGTCGCCTTTTTTCACTGCCAAAAGTTTTCACACAAAATTTAACTTCGTAGGAATCGTAGGTAACACAAAAATTATGACGTTTTTTGTTTTAATTGAAGGCCTCTAACATTTTTTTATGTAATCGACTCGTATGTGCCCATCGATCCAATATTAGACATTGTTGTACTTAATGAGGGTTTTTGATACTTTTTCTGCCACTATGGGGAGGTGAGATTGGCAGCACTGAGCGGAAGGTTTAACGGACTGTCAAAACAAATACGCACATTTAATTTTCAATTTTTTTTTTTTATATATTTATTTTCAAAACTACAATTTATGTACATATATTAAATCTAACTAATCTACTTAACCTAACCTATATCTAAGATTGGCCCTTGTGGCATTGTACCGAGGATGCTGGCGGCTTTTGCTCGCTGTATCGCAATACTGATGCGTTGTGCGAGGAAGTCGCCAGCTCTTCGGTCTTTAGTTACATCAACCAGACGTTTCGCGATCTCAGCAAACAATTTGCGTGCGCTGGGGCCCCAAGAACCTAAAGTTTCTACGCCAAACGGTACAAAATCGTACTCTTTGCCGAGGCCCTTATATTTATTACGTTTTAAAAATTCGGCATTTTCAGCCGCAGCGGCTGCCTTAAACGTAGTTCGTTGAAGATGGGACGGTGCCAGGGTGTCTACGCAAGTAGCATCCCATACCAACATCCGTCCCAAGCTCCAAGGAACCAAAGACACACCATCAGGTCTCTTACCATCATCTCTAATAATACCAGTAGGCTCAAGAAGAGCAGGTACATTGATCGTGGCAAGAGACCTGCGGATTATGTCGTTAAGCGTCGCATGTCTGGATATAGGCCTACGGCCTGCGCTTTTTTGACAACTTAGTCCGTGGTGTCCCAGTCGGTTCACCTCTGTGCCACAACAGCATAAGTGAGGGTACATACCGCGGCCCCGAGTCTCAGGCCGGTTGCGAGCCTAAGAGAGGCCGGATCCAGGAAAGTACCAGTACTAGCCGAAGGATGGGCATGCAGCCAGTAACCAGCTTCCCGGGTTCCGACCGCCAAAAGTCTCGGACGATCCGGACCTGCAGAGTGCAGAGCTGTTTAGAAGAGAAATTTTCAATATATTTTTAGGTTTATTTATTCTGCAAACCATTACTTTATAGGAATATTGCTTTCTAAAATAAATAAAAAAAAACAGGCCAAGAGCAAGTCGGCTCATACTCAGTGTAGGGTTCCGTAGTTATTCAAAAACGGCTGGACCAATTACGTTCGAAATAGTTTTTTCCTAACCAGTGCGCAAAAACGAACTTTGCGCACGCTTCGCGCGAGGTGATTTCTCTTTTTGACGCACTTGTTATGAAAAAAATCGTCCCATACACTTGAAAAAACTTTTTTTTAACTCGGGTGATTGTCGCCCTCATTTCACTCGGGCTCCAACTTTCACCCTCGCCGAAAAAAAGTTTTCCCGCACTAGTTAGGAAATGTACTGTTTTAAAGTACTCTACAAGCACACTATTCATGATTTTTTTCATATTTTTTGGACCTACGGATCAAAAGTTAGAATGGGAAGGACACAATAAAAAAATCCTCATTGTAGATGTAGAGGCACAATATGTCTAGCAGTAGACTGAATTCATATTTTAAAGACAAACGGGTCTTAATCGCGTAAACTTACGTTTCGTTCCTAACTATACCTACCTAATTATACCCTGACGTTTCGGGCATGACGTTACCATCCGTGGTCGCAGGCAGACAAGACCCGTTTGTCTTTAAAATATGAGTGATAATCGTGAAAGTTTAAATCAATATATAGTAGACTGAATTGTTGATGTGATTGTGCAGACACGCGGACGGGCGATGGCGGCGGCGATGGAACCCTCGACATGGGCAGCCGCTCCTCTCTCCACACGGGGCTCCACATGTCTGAGGACGAACATTGGGAGATGAACTACCATGAGGCCGCCATATATTTAGAGGTAAGACTGTCGTGACAGCTACAATCAGTTGGATCTGTGTGCTTAGTTGCTTACTATGAACTCCCGCCGCGTTTTAAGGCTGCGTTTCCACCAGAGATGTGCGAGGATGTGTTTCCATACAAATGACATCGCTCGAGTCCTTAATAGGTGTCATTTAAATGGGAACACATCCTCGCACATCTCTGGTGGAAACGCAGCCTTAACATGGGCTTACTTTCTACCCATCCCGATCGTACTCGCGTTTTTTGCGAGCGAGACTGGTAGAATGTAAGTCCGAGCTTGATACGGCTAAGAATATCGGATAAGTAACATCTTTCTTAATATAGGTACCTTTACTTTACTTGCTTTTTATATAATTTGGGAACAATGTAAACAAACAGTAAAAATAAATATCTATAATCTAACAATATGTAGCTATTAACTTCCAGCATGTAGCTGCGTGGATATGTATATCTTTACCATCTCCTCGTTCATGTGTACAATTCTAATATTTTGCAACCATAGTTCCGAACACGGACCGCAAACCAGTTTATTTTACAAACCGTTATCGTTTGCTCGCCTACAAACAAAATCCATTTCATTTCTGTTCGGTCGGTTACCGGTTAAAGAACCGTTCAAATGAGCTACCAGTATATGACCATTTCATTCGTGTTTCGTTTTTGGGGAACAACATTAACCGGTTAAATTGATAATTACGTAGAAAGATGGCCCTAGATGAGACTAGACTTATTTTTAACCGACTTAAAAAAGGAGGAGGTTCTCAATTCGACTGAATTTTTTTTTGTTGTATGTATGTTACCCGATATCTCCGTGAATAGTGAACCGATTTTAAAATTTATTTTTGTGATCGAACGTGTATTACCCCGAGATGGTCCCGTTGGCACCAAGTTGCGGTCTGCTGATGGGATCTTGGAGAAATCGAGGGATCTCTTCAATTGTTATAGGTACATGTATGGCGCTTTTGGTAATTTTCATTCATTTACAAGAATTTGCATTCGGAAAGTAGGATTTGAGGAAACCAATGAATGATGGAAACAAATCGAGAATCTTGGAGAAACCGGTTGAAGTCGGTTTTTTAAATTTTTAATTTGGTGATTATCTTATGCAAACTGCAACCCATTTCGGAATTACATCGAATCTTTTCCTTCTCCAATAAATGATGAGCAACCACGGTCTCTCGCCAGGAAGGCCTGAACAATGAGAAGTTCGACTCGCACCCGTCCAGCCCCGAAGAGCTGCCGGCCTACCTGCGGGTCCACAACCCGTGGTACCACGGCCTGGACCTCCTGGCGTCGCTGGTGCTGATCCTGCTGGCGTTCACGGAAGATCCGGCGGTTCCAGCTTTTGAGGTGACTTTTCCATAAAGCTAAAGAACGGATTGGATCAGGGCTCGGATACCGGTTTTTACTCCATACAAAAGAACGATTCGAATTTCGTTCTTTTTGGTCTTCGGTATATCAATTCTTTAATGGAGTAATTTAAAAATACGACGTTGGTAATTTCATAACATTTTGAGTGCTACATAAAGAATATAAAACATTTTAAATATTGGGCTATTAGGAGGTTTTCGAAATAAACCGGTTCCGAGGCTTGCATTGGATTCCTTAGCAATGGTCTACCGTTAAATTGGCAAATAAAAAAATCGTGCGTTCTACCCTCCTCGCGATTGTGTAGAGCAGAAAATTCTGTCTTAAAAACATCATAAGTGGGTCGGAAAAAATTGCGCATTGTTATGTTCATTGCCAATTTAAGGGTTTTAGGGAGAGACGAAATATATCACTATAAATTTTGGCGGGGCACATTGCGCGTAGAACCGATGGCCGTTGGGGCGGGAAGGTTCTTGAGTGGCGGCCACGTACCGGAAAGCGTAGCGTGGGTAGGCCCCCCACAAGGTGGACTAATGACCCGGTGAAGGTCGCAGGAGTCCGTTGGATGCGGGTGGCGCAGGACCGGTCATTGTGGCAATCTTTGGGGGAGGCCTATCTTCAGCAGTGGACGTCTTTCGGCTGATATAATGATGAAGATGATTTTTTTTATAAACGTGCTTGGGTGATAAGTTGATAACTGTTACTCAACCCTTCAAGAAAACGGGTGCCACCCACATTATACCTGTTCTTAAACAGAGAAACTCTTGGTTCTAAAAATCAGTTAGGTACTGGGTGTCAATTGAACTCGAACCATTCAAATAATATTCGAAATTATTAGGTCCTCGAATTTTTGACATTTAGCCCCACTCGTGCAACAAAAATCTCGAATTGAGCATTTGTGCACGTGGGGCTACAATTTGAAAAACGTTTTAGAAAATATTTTCTTCGGTTACCGCGAGGATTACACATGAAATAAAACTATGAAAACGGATAAACTCGCGAACCTTTACAGGGTTCGCAGACCACGAACCCTGTAAAGTGTTCGAAACGTCGGAATGAAGTTAAAATTAGTTAATATACGCGAGTTTATCCGTTTTCATAGTTTTATTTTATACGTTTTAGAAGTTTTTTTATTGTAGCACGTAATCCAATAGAATATTATTATATTTTATGGTTTAAAACGTGTTTCAGTTGCCAGTATGGGCACACGGCACGATAGAACTGCTGGCGCTGATGGTGATCGGAGTGGAGTTACATCTCAAGTTGAAATGGATCGGTTGGAGCACCATACTCAAACACAAGAGGACGATGATCAAGGTAACCTCATAATATTACCCTTTTAAAATTAACCCATTGGGAGATATATAAACTGTTTTATGATTTCTGGCTGGTCGGAGACCTCCTGGTTTAATCCCGGCGAGGGCATGTCTTAATGTATTTATTACGAAAATATTTATACATCAGATGGTTGTTTTCTATGTATTTAAGGGTCTATACCTACAGTTGTGTGTTTGTGTTGTTGTGTTGTTGTTGCGTTTTCAAATTAGTTACCAATACCTTAGGGTTTGCATGTGTTCATGATAATGAACAACTTTCCTTAAAACCCGAAAGTATCGGTATCTAATTTGAAAGCACCTTATAGGGTGGGCCAGTGATAAATTCACTTATGTCTCGACCTCCTTTGGTAAAATGCCTTTATTATTGGTCCACCCTAGGTATATGAACCTATACTATATTACGAGTGCTGTTGCTTGGTACAGTTAGTATCCACAACACAATTCTCAATTGAGCTTACCGTGAAACTAGATTGATTGGGGTAATATTCCCTTGATATTTATTATTGTTATTCCTTAAGTATATGTAGCAAGTAAGTGTATACAGCGTGTGTTCCTGCTTCAGAAGCGCGCAGTGCGTATCATCTCATATCGTCCATTAAATACAAAAGCGACACAAGACAAAAATTTACTTTTTACAGGGGAGCTGTTTAAAGATTTTGTATTCGTTTTTTGTTCACAAAAAATTTTTACAGCATTAATATTATATGTGTTATATATCAATTTGTAGGCATTTTAACCCTCTTTTGATGTGTTTGGTTATTAGAAAGTAATATGTGCTGTGCAAGCTTTTATGAGCGTATACGTCCGTTTTGCATAAAAAAATAACATGAACTCTGATAATTTTTTTTCCATCAAAGGCCATAAATACAAAAAAATAAGCATTTATTTCATTTAAAGCATACATAAAATCATGTCTTAAGCATAGAAATACTGTTTTTTAACAAAACTGAACCAGACAAAACTTTTTCTTATTATTTCTTTACTTACATATTGTCAGAACATGTTTATAGGTAGCGTAAACCGTTACGTTACGGGGTTACTTTGAATAATTTTAACTTTGATTACATATTTTGATAAATTTAACGGACGTACTAACTTAAAATTCACATATAATTATCGGTTTACTTCAAGAATCAACCTGCTATATAAAAAAAATGTGGTAACTTTAGTTAATAAATATAAAATAAATACAACGCGTACAAAGTTATATTGTTGAGAATGGAATTACTTTGATACCACTTATTTTTTACTACAACCCGGAAATAGCCCACCTTAAAGCACGCAAATAATAAAAATCGGTTAATTACATTTTTAGTTTTTGTTTTTTCTATGTGTATTGTATTTGTGAGGTAGTTACTATGATCCCATACTAAATGATCCAAATTGATATGTTTTGACGGTTTACTAGTTTTTTCATTAGATTTGATGCAAGAATTCAATTTTTGCCGATACAAAAGTATATCTTTCAATATTTAATTGCAGCGATAATAAGTCTTTCCTAAAAATCTACTTATGATTAGTAAAAATGTAAATTTAAATTTAATTTTTTTTTTACTAGACGACATGACAGTTTCTCGCTAGTACTTGGGTACTACCTATGTAGTGAAGCAATAGACATGATGACTGTCAAGTCAAATCAACACTTTTTTCGATTTTTGAAAGATTTACATGAAATACACAAAAGTGACGTCACGTTTGTATACTACACTTATATTAAATAAAAGTTCTGTACAATAATGACTGCAGTCTATATATTAGTAATAATTTATTGTATGTAAATAATATATAGGAAAGTATGACAAATACTTAATAATCTGAAGTTTATGCCATTATTGTTTCTTCGTGATTATAGGTACACAAAATTCACAGTCATCTTTTCCACACAATCTCTGATATACTTTTAAGTAAAACGAACACATTATAAAGTACCACGTTTTACAATTACCTACTGTTTTTATAAGATGTATTGTATTTTTTAAGATTTCATGCAAAAGAAACACAATTATTCTATCTGGTACATTTATGGATTTTAATATTAAACTGAATTAAAAACGGTTGTAAATGCAACAATGTTTTTTGAAACGTACTATGAAGGGTACATTTTAGAATCCTAACTGCCACATTCCGTATTGCGGCTCCTTTGTTTACAAAGAAATCTAAACCATACATATTTACTTCATTCAAAACAGCATCATGTATAAATATGGCTCCTGTGATTGATGCATTTGAATATATTTTTAATTCAAAAAAGTTGCAAATCCTAATACGGCAGTTTTGATTAATGAAAAATCAAATTTAAGAGGATATTTTAAAATTAAAACTGCCACATTCCGTTTTGCGAATCCTTTTTATATAAAGGTACATAATATTTACGTATTTATTTTATTCAAAACGACCACATCTACAAATATGGCACTTTTGCTTACATATTTCTTAACGTAATCACTTATTTTTTCGTTTTATGGCACTTTTTCACAAAAATGTCGTGCGTTTTGGTCAACGGTCGAGTCGCAACTGACAAAATGGCAGTTTAGCACTGAAGTTAGTCTCGAAAGAGGGATAGTGCAAAAAGGGCACCTGCATAATTTTGATACTTTCTAACGTCAAATCGACAGGTGTCTTAGTGCCACGTAAAATATCAGTGCTTATAATGTCGTTTTTGCAATAAAAACATTTTTCACGGTTTTTGAGTTGTGTCGCTTTTGTATTTAATGGACGATATGTTCCACACGGAACCCCAGCCAAGCAACTCTTCACACATAACAACATTATGACACTCACATCACAATACCTGTACTACACAATTAAATACGTAAGGAATAATATGCAACAATTCCCAACAAAAACCTTTAATAGCATACGCATTGCAGAGAAAAATAAAAATATGCTAGCCACGACATGTTGCCGACTTGCAAAGTCAGGAAAAACTATATCTGTTGCAGGGCCAGGTGTCTATAATAAACTACCCGACAGTTTAAAAATAATCACAGATGACATAGCATTTAATAAAAAATTAAGAAAATGGCTTACTGATCAAGCATTTTATGACATGCATGAATATGAAAATTATAATTTAATTTAATTTAATTTAATTCGATTTCATTTGATGTAATTTAATGTATAATTTCTTTTTTATTTTAATTTTTAATGTTGAATAGATTATTTTAATGTAAACTGTAAATTAATTGACCTCCTAATTTTATTTTATTATTTATGACATGTAAAATTTTTAATTTTATGAATAAATGAATATGAATATGAATATGAATATGGTACGCACTACGCATTTAACATGCGCCAACACTAAACGCTTGATTTATCTCCTAGTTTGAGAGTCGATGAAATATTAGCTGGGTCCACACAGTATCACTTTTACCTCGTGCGAGCCACGGTCACACAGACCGACTTGCATCGCGCGTCAATTTCCTCTCGAAGCGTCTCATTCAGTGTAGACGGCTATTAACCTATCATTCATCGGAACTAGTAGGCTTATGATGGTACCGCGTCTAATCGGTTGTCGTAGTTGGCGTCACGTTCTAACAAGTATGTAAGTGCGAAAGTGACGCGTAGGGCGATAAATAGATAAAACGGGGCCATCATAAGCCACTAGGATTCGCGTGCGAGGAAACTGTTAGAGAAAATTATTCGCGGCTCACGGTTAAAGTTTTATTTTATTTATTAAGGGTTTTCATCAGGTGACATACATTAATACTTCTTGATATGGAAACTATACGTGTAAATTGCTCGAGTATTCACCCAATTACAGGCAAACACGGCATGCATATACAAAAAAGTTAATCTTTAAGCTCTCAAGTCAACAATAGTAACTTACATGCCAAGGCCGTTTAAGTGGGAAATGTCTGGGATGATTTGTAATTGTAGCATGATGTGATCCGAGGCTTTCCCATTTAACGGCCGAGGTGTGTATACTATTTTTCTGCTCAACGGAGCCGGCAGGCGGCAACTTAATTTAGCGCAGCGGCCGGCAATGTGCTGTTTGCCGGCCGGAGGGCAGAAAAACTTATTATTATCTCAATCAGTCAACTGACGTTCATACCTCTCACCCAGGGCGTGACGCTCCTCATCATGGTGCTAGAAGCAGTGGTGGTGCTCTGCCGGCAATCCTCCCACTTCCGAGTGACGCGAGCCCTGCGGCCCATTTTCCTGGTAGACACGCGGCATTGCGGCGGTGTGAGGCGGTTCATCCGGCAGATACTACAGAGCTTGCCGCCTATATTGGACATGTTAGGTGAGTTTTACTATCTGTCAGTTAGAGCGCGGCCCACGTCATGCTATAAGGCAAAGGTTGTTCTATGCCGCCAGTCGTAACTTCTGCGTGAGCTCTGCGGCCCATCTTCCTGGTAGACACGCGGCATTGCGGCGGCGTGAGGCGGTTCATCCGGCAGATACTGCAGAGCTTGCCACCTATATTGGACATGTTAGGTGAGTTTTACTATCTGTCAGTTAGAGCGCGGCCCACGTCATGGTATAAGGCAAAGGTTGTTCTATGCCGCCAGTCGTAAATTCCGCGTGAGCTCTGCGGCCCATCTTCTTGGTAGATACGCGGCATTGCGGCGGCGTGAGGCGGTTCATCCGACAGATACTGCAGAGCTTGACGCCTGTATTGGACATGTTAGGTGAGTTTTGTCATGTTATGTAACTTCAGTCTTTTAGGAATATGACCCTCATTATTATGATAGAAGCAGTGGCAGCGTCAGATGTTCCATCTGATAAATTATGGAGAGTTTACCGCCTATATTGGACATGTTAGGTAAGTGTTACTATGTAAATTCAGCCTTCTACTAATGTGACCCTCCTAATCATGGTGCTAGAGGCAGTGGCAGTCTGACATGTAGGAGAGTTTTGTTATGTAACCTCTGTCTTCTTAGAGCGTGACGCTTCTAACCATGATGCTTCTAACCATGATGCTGCCATTGCTACGGCGGTTAAAGTCGGTCCATCTGTAGACCGGTTTTTCGTGAATTTGAGTGTTTCGTGTAGGTATTATTATAAAAAACATAGACAGCTTTCGCAAAATGAAAAGTATTAGGAATAATCACTACACAATAGTAGTAAGTAAATTTCGAGTTAGAAGGGCAAGAAAATGTTTTTTAGGTCAATGTGTTACTTTATATAATAAGTTGCCAAGGGAAGCACTGGATTTACCACTTCCTAGGTTAGCAAAATATCTGAAATCAGCTCTACTGAAAAAGGCCTACTACAGCGTGGAGGAATATGTAGAAGATAAGTATGCTTGGCCATTGCCTGTAAAATAATTACATACCTAAATAAGTAGACTAGGTAGTTAAGAACTTCATTGTATTAACCTATAAGCATGTTTTTGGAAATTTTTAATTGTATTTGTATTTTATGTTTAAGTATTATTAAGTTTTTGACGACGCAAAAGTGATTGTAAAATCCTACTTGAATGAATGATTTTGAATTTGAATTGAATTTAAATTACATACATTTCAACCAATATACGAAACACTCAAAATTCACGAAAAATCAGATGCTATTCATTGAGACCTTCTTTCTCTTTATGATTAGGTTTTATTGGCACATTGTATAAACTGATCAAGTTGGCCCTATGACTTGACCATAATTGAGGGATAAACAAAGCCAAAAACATTTTTATTGCTAATCTAACCTCCAAAACTGTTCGCAGGGTTACTAATGTTCTTCGTGGCCACGTACTCGCTGCTGGGCTACTACCTATTCTCAGAGCATCTGGACAACGGCCACTTCTCCACGATCAGTGATTCGTTCGTCAGCATGTTCGTGCTTCTCACCACTGCCAAGTAA